>JACCPH010000006.1:691360-803808 GCA_014183095.1 Harringtonia aguacate | reverse complement strand
TTTTTTTTTTTTTTTTTTTATTCATCCTGTTGCTCTCCACAATTGCGCTGTCGTTCTTGCCCTTTTTATACCACCAACCCGTCCTGGCTTTCTGCGTGTGCGCTTTGTTTGCGTGTACAGCCTTGTAATTTCCTTGCTTGTCATAATATCCTCTCTGCAGCATTCAGCCATGGGAATTTTACTCTGATTTGGCATGGGCACTTGCACCCGGTCCCGACAAGAAAATCTACTATATACCCAACGTGAATATACGAGAACACTAGAAAGGAATCCTGGGCCATCCTGGGCCATTGGCAACCACCCACCACCACCACCACCACCACCTCCTCCTCCTCCTCCTCCTCTCACGCTCGCGCCGCCTCCGGGGTCCCGTTGCTGGCCCACTCGCGCAGCGTGTTCTTCTGCACCTTGCCCGTGCTCGTCTTGGGCAGCTCGGCCACCAGCTCGACCTCGCGCGGCACCATGAAGCGGCTGATGCCGCTCTGGTTCTTGACCCATTCGAGAAAGGCGGGCCCGTCAAAGGCCTGGACGGCGACGCCCGGCTTGACGGTGACGTAGGCCTTGGGCCGCTCGCCCCAGTGCGAGTCCGGCACGGCGACGACGGCGGCCTCGAGTACGTCGGGGTGCTCGACGAGGACGCTCTCGAGGGCGACGGAGGAAATGTTCTCGCCGCCCGAGATGATAATGTCCTTGGCGCGGTCGAGGATCTGGATGCTGCCGTCCGGGTGGCACACGGCCAGGTCGCCCGAGTGCAGCACGCCGCCGGCAAACAGCTTGGCCGTGGCCGCCGCGTCCTTGTAGTAGCCCTTGGCGCAGATGTTGCCGCTAAACACAATCTCGCCAATCGTCCGGCCGTCCTTGGGCACGTCCTCCAGCACGTTGGGGTCGTGCGGCGCCGGCATGGCCGCCGACGGCGGCGTCGACACCACGCCGCGGCTGTCCTCCTGGCTGTGCACGTGGCCGTGGTCGGGGTCGGAGCCGGACGAGGACGTCTCCTCCTCGTCCGGCGTCTTGATGACGCGCGCCGGCATGCTCGTCAAGAAGCCGTGGCCCTGGCGCGCCATGCGCTCAAACTTTTCGTGCGACGGCAGCTTGTTCCACGCCGGCAGAATGTAGCCGCGCGTGATGGGGCCGTACGTCTCCGTCATGCCGTAGACGTGGACGGGGCGCAGGTTGAGGCTGGTCTGGTCTGTTAGGGAGAAGAAAAGAGAGAGAGAGAGAGAGAAAAGCAGACTCAGGACCTACCATCTGCTCAAACAGGTGGGCCGTCGGCGGGCTGGCGGCCACGGTGACGCGGACGGGCCGCGGCAGGCGGGCAGCCTCGGGGGCGGCGCACAGCAGCGTGTTGACGGTGGGCGCAGCGTTGAAGTGGGTGACGCGCTCGTCGCGCAGCAGCTGCCAGATCAGGCCGTAGTCGATCTTGCGCAGACACACGTGGGTGCCGCGCACGGCGCACACGGCCCACGGATAGGTCCAGCCCATGGCGTGGAACATGGGCAGCGTCCACAGGTAGCGGCAGCGCTCCGACGACGCCGGGTCCTCGTCGTCCTCATCCGGCATGTTGAGCCCCGCCTCGGCCACGTTGGCCAGTGCCGCCAGGTAGGCACCGCGGTGCGTGAACTCGACGCCCTTGGGCCGCGCCGTCGTGCCGCTCGTAAACGGCACCGCAATCGTGTCGTCCTCGTGCAGCGGCTTGTGGCCCGGTCGCGACGCCACGTACGCCCGCAGCGCGTCCCAGCCGCCCACTCCTCCCGTGTGGTGCACGCGCGCCGCCTCCAGCTGCAGACCCTCCAGCACTGCCGCGTCGTACGCCCCGTGCAGCTCGCCCTCGGTCGCGTCGCTGTCCTCGTCCACGAGGATGGGCACGCTGAGGTGCGTCGCCGAGTAGTTGCCGGCACCCTCCCGCAGCAGCGGTACAAACTGCGCGTCCGCCACAATCATATCCACGTCGGCCCAGTCAAACACATAGCCCACATCGCCCGGCGTCAGGCGGTAGTTGGCAGGCACCAGGACACCGCCCGACGCCGGCACGGCAAAGGTGCACTCGAGAAAGGCCGGCGTGTTGGGCGCGAGGATGCCGACCCGACGGTAGCCGTGGTGGGCCAGGTACCAGGCCAGGCCTCGGGCGCGGTCGGCAAATTCGCCATAGTTGCGGCGCAGCGTGCGGCCGTTGGCGGTGATGTGCATGATGGCCTCGGCCTCGGGCTCAATGGCTGCTGCCCGCTCGAGGAACATGGTCGGCGTCAGGACGTGCTTGTAAGGAACATGCTCCTCGGCCGTGGACGAGCCGAGCAGGTGGCCGAGCACAGAGCCGAGACGAGATCTCGGCCCAGACATGGTGAGAGTGTGAGAGAGTGTGTGAGAGAGAGAGTGTGTGTGTGAAGGAGAGAGGCGATGGCTTATAAGACGGGAAAGATGGCAACGACAGTAGCAGACCAGCGAGAAGAAGCGAGAAAAAAGAAAAAAAAAAAAAGTACAAGACAAAAAGAGAAACAAAGACAGAAGGAAAAGAAACCCCAAGACAAAAACACAGCCGGCGAGCCAGCAAGAAATACCAAGAACGAAGGCCTCTCAGCTGGAGCACCCAATAGATGCTAAGCGCAGCCGAGCCATTTGGCTCCCGCCAACAAATAAAAGAGCCGGGGGTAATGGAGTCGCAGCCGCTGTGAACCGCTGCGGGACCGCAGCCCAGACCGAGGCAAGCTACGCGGTCAGGTGACTCAACCCTCTCCCCGTTTCTTGGCCCGGGCAAGTCTGGGGATGGGATGGAGCCACGAGCCGGTGGTTCAGGGCGGAGTATGGGGTAAATGGGGGGCAGCGCGGGCCAATCACAGCCTGCTTACGACCGTCGCCCGTCCACATACATCATATTTCAGCAGTGCTCGTATTAATACGGCATTAGACAGGACCATGGACAGGCGGAAAGCAATCAATCGGCATTTATAGCCTCGCAGCAAAGACACGACGCCGGAGAAATGGAGCAAAAAGAACTAAAAAGCAGGACAGCAACAGGTGAGAGTGGAGGAGTTGGGGGGCATTCTATCTGAGGGGAAGAGGGGAAGATGGTGGGGGTCTCTCGGCTTCTCGGAGACCTTGCGAACGCCAGTCAGCAATGCAGAGCTATTCCAAGCTATTCCATCAGGCTCGCAAACAGCGGCTGCAGCGACAGCGCGCTCTTCTTGGGGTACCGCTTCTGGCCGTGCTCGTAGTCGACGTAGGTGACGCCGAAGCGCGTCTCGTAGCCCTCGGCCCACTCGAAATTGTCCAGCAGCGACCAGGCCATGTAGCCGCTCACGTCGACGCCGTCGTCGCGCGCAGCCGCCGCCATGGCCCGCACGTAGCCGTCAAAGTAGGCGACGCGGAAGTCGTCCGCCACGATCTGCGCCAGCGGCAGCTCGTTCTCGCCCCGGATGCTCGTGCCGTTCTCCGTCACGTAGATCTTGGGCCGCCCGTAGCGCTCGCTGAGCCACACCAACAGGCCGCGGAACCCCTGCGGGTTCGGCCGCAGCCACACCGACTGCGTCTCCGGCCCGATGCTCTCGCCCGCCTTGGACGTCTGGAGCGCGTCCAGATTGCCCATAAAGTCGCCTTCCCACGGCGCCGTCGTCTTGTGTCGCACGTAGTTGGCCGTGTAGTGGTTCATGCCGTAAAAATCGTTGGACCCCTGCACGAGCGCGCGCTCTTCTTCGGTGAACGTGGGCAGCCGGTCGCCCAGCTGCGCCCGCATCGACGCCGGGTAGTGCCCAAAGTAGATGGGGTCCGCGAACCACGAGATGGCAAACTCGAGCCGGCGCGTGGCCGCCTCGACGTCGGCCGGGTCGGCCGGGTCCCACGGGTAGGCAAAGTCGCCGTTGAGCGTGATGCCGATCTCGCCGCCCTGGCTGGCCGCCTGGAAGTCGCTACGGTACGCCCGCACTGCCCGGCCGTGGGCCACCAGCAGGTTGTGGCCTACCAGCCACGGCTCGCGCGCGCTGTCGCCCGCGGCCGACTTGGTGCGATCGGACGTGCGTCCCGGCGCAAACGCACCCGTGCTGTAGCCGAGGATGGCCGAGCACCAGGGCTCGTTGAACGTGATCCAGTGCTTGCACCGCGGGATGGCCGCAAACGCCGTCCGCGCATAGTGCTCAAAGTCGAGCGGAAACTCGGTGCGGTTCAGCAGGCCGCCGTAGCGCTGCTCCAGCGCCTCCGGCACATCCCAGTGCAGCAGCGTGATGAACGGCGTGATGCCGGCCGCGAGCAGCGCGTCCGTGAAGCGCACGTAAAAGTCGATGCCCTTTTGGTTGACCGGGTCGTTGCGGCCGCCCAGCGGAATGATGCGCGACCACGCCAGAGAGAACCGATACGCCGTCGCCCCCGTCTTCTTCAGCAGCTCAATGTCCTCCTGCCAGCGGTGGTACGAGTCGCACGCCACTGCACCCGAGCTGCCGTCGGCAATCTTGCCGGGGATGGCGCAGAACGTGTCCCAGATGGTCGGCCCGCGGCCGTCCTCGTCAGGGGCCCCTTCAATCTGGTAGCTGCAGATGTCAGTCAGCATGGAGGCGCAGGACGGGGAAGAGAGAAGAGAATGGTTCACACACGCTGCCGTGGCAAAGCCCCAAAGAAAGTCCTTGCGAAGGGCCATCTTGCATATGTGTGTCTGTGCGCTGTGCGCTGTGCGCTGTTTGAAGGGTGGGTTGCTCAGGATCTTGCTCAGGGTACTTAACCTGGAATAGAGATGATGAGGGAAGGTAGAGTTCGAGGGAATGACTCTCCCCTCCGGCTCTAGGACATAACGACGGGGCCACTTTTATATACGAGCAGACAGACGGTTATCCACACAGAATGGCGCTCTGCATATCAGCCATCCCCCACCCTCCCCCGTTCTGCGTGGCTGCTTCTCTGCCGTCCCGGGCCGTCAATGCCGAAGGGGGCACCTTTAACCACGCCAGCGGTTTGGCCTGTCTGCAGAGCAAGGGGGTCCGCCTTTGGCGTCTTCACAGCTCTGGCTGTCACGCCAGGATGATACCCCACCGCGGGGCTATCAGCGAAGACGGCGCAGAGCAGGGAGCATGGGGGGGAGGAGGAGAGGGGGAGAGAGGGACAGATGGACAGAGAGGGACAGATCAAAAGTCTGGCCGACCGGAGAGGCGAGCTGATGTGTCGAGCTGATTGNGGGGGGGGGGGCGAAGAGGATAAAGTCAAACCGCGCTATTATCGGAGAACCGGTCCGGCGCCAGAACTTCGGTTCAGCCCAGTGCATGCAGCATGCAAGGTCATCGATCGCGGCGGCGGAGCACGAAGCCGGGGAGGGGGGCGCCAATGGTTGATCCACACCCATTGCGAGAACATTGAGCGATCTCGTGATTGAATTGACAAGCACAGAAGAAAACAGAAGAAAACAGAAGAAACACGACGGATACACACAAGCAACGGATCAACGTTGGACCGCACAGGCAGGTGCGAACGAGACCACTTGCCTTGGAAAAGAAGGAACTCTTCGCCTTCATTACGCCTAGATGCATACAGAGCCTCGTGTATGTTGCTCCTGAAAGCCCAGAGACAAGAAACAGGATACAAAACACAAAATACACACCCCATTAATCCAGTCCTCCCCGGCCCCGTCCATGTGTACCCCCCCCCCCCCATTGCTGTCCTTGTTTTCGTTGCTTCGGAATCCCCTCCCCATGCCGATGACACCAAGAAAAGGAAAAAAAAAGCACGACACCACCTTCCCCCCCTCCAATATTCGTTGACCCCCTAATATGATTTTGCTCCATAACATGCCCCCCCTCCCCCTCCCAATTCCCTCCGTCACCGTGCCCTATACCACCGACGGCGGCTCCACGTCCATGCTGCTGCCGCCGCCGCCGCTGGACGACGCTCCGTCGCCGTCGTCGTATTTTTGCCGCTTGGCCGGGCTTGGCATGCCTGTAGCTGTAGCTGCTGCCGCTGCCGCCGCTGCCGCCGGGTGGCTCGGATGGGCAGGAGTCGCAGGCTCATCTCCGTCGCCGTCGCTCCACTCCAGCACCTCCCACTCGACCTGCACCGTGCCGTCGGCGCTTGCGGCCGCGCCGCCGCCTTCGTGGCGCCGGATGGCCATTGTCGTTGTTGTCGAAGTCGTCTTGGGCTGGCTCGGCAGCAGCCGGCCTTGCAGCTGCAGACCCTGGAGCTGGCGCTGGAGCTGCAGGTGGCGGCCCAGCCGGCTGCCCTCGACGAAGCGGTCGAGCCAAGGCAGGCCTGTCGAGGAGGGGACAATGGCGGCGGCACCGTTGTCGTCCTCTTCTTCTTCTTCCTCGCCGCCGCCCTCGTCTCTCGCCTCCCCAATGGCCCCCCAGTCGTCCAGCTGGTGCAGGTCGTCCGCGTACAGGCTGCCGAGCACGAGCCGGATGTAGTCGGCTTCGGCGTGGGGCGCCTCGGACCAAAAGGAGAGCGGCGTGCCGCAGAAGCCGCAAAAGTGGCGCTGCGAGAAGAGGGGCGCGGCGCCGCCCGAGACGGGCTCCTCGTAGACGCGGTGGATCATGGCCGGGGTCTCATCTTCGAAAAAGGGCGTGGTCGAGCTGTGGTACCACGCGAGGGGGATACGCAGAAAGGCCGGGATGGGCGAGGCAAACGAAGAGGCTGCAGAGACGGCCACGTCAGCAAACTGTAACCCGCCAACCGACAAAAGGGAATCAATCACTCACAATGTGCCGGCCCCGATTCAAAGAGGATGCGGGCTACCCGCTCGGCGTCGGGCGGCGGCTGCACAAAGTAGTGGTTGCGGCCGCACTGGCAGCCGCCCCGCAAAACGTAATGCGTGCTCATCGCGATCGGGGTGGACAAGCTGGGCTGGGGCTTGCCGAGAAAGGTGAGTGAGGTTGGGTGCACGGGTGCTGGCAGATTTAGGGTGATGCAAGTGTTTCCCCAGAGAATCCGGAATGGTCTGGGAAGGCGGTTTGGTTCCTGGACGTTGGCGTCGAGAGCCAATGCTGCACAATATGAATTCCCAGGAGGCAGACTTGGGTATCAAAAGAGCAGGCGTGCCATTCGAGCCAAAGAGCACACAAAAAAAGGCGCGTGCCGCTGTGAAGCAGTTGGGAGAAGAGAATAGCTCTCTCTGGAAAGCCCGAGAATGCTGTAGGATCATGCGTTTCGCCTGTACGGGAGGGGCAAAAGCTCTCTGTAAGCCTGCAGGGACCCACAGCGGCTCTGCTGCCTGGGAAGGCACCGATTCACGCCAGAGCTTTCCCCACTTTGTAATCCTAACGCCATCGAACCTGTCCCCCGAGAGAGCTTGTGAGCTCACCTGGGTCCAACACGGCCATTTCCAAGAATCATGATTAAGTAATATGAAATTAGAAAATATAAATCAGCCTTCTTCGTGTAGAAGCAAAGGCGTGTAGAGTATGGGGATATAAAGTGCAGAATGCTGTGACCCGGCAGTCCGCCCGGACATTTCTAACCACATGAAAAAGCCGTTCCCTTTTGTATCTTAAGTATATCTTCCCTCCCGTTCCGAGTAAACCGTTTTTTTTGTTTCCCGTTTCCAATAGTCCATCCCCCCTCCCCCCCCCTTTGACAAATAGAGAACTAAATAGAGGGAAATTCTATCCCCTCATAGGCGGCATGGGCGAATGCAACATGATAAAAATAAACATAAGCTGAGAACAGGGGGGATAAGAAAGAAAATGGGGTTGAGCATCCAACCCGAAAATCATCATCAGCCAGAAAACCAAGAAAAAGAGGAAAAGAAAGACCAAAAACAAAATGCACTAAAACTCCGCCTCATCTCCTTTAACCCTACCCTCAAAAGAAACAAAAAGGATCTCTTCCCCTTCACGAGTCGCGTGCCGACGCCTGCATCCGCCGCATGGCGTCTCGGTGCGCCTCGATGAGGTCGCCCCGCCGCATCAGCGTCTCAAACGCCCGATCGTTGCGCTCCTTGTCCTGCTTCTCAATATAGCGGCGCTGTGACTCGGCCTCCTTCTGGCTCATCAAGTACTGACGCTGCTTATCGATGGCGTGCTGCACATCGTGTGCCGAGCTCGGCGAGGTCGACGAGCCGGCCAGGAACGAATTCGATACCGACTCGCGCAGGTTCGACGCGTTGGCCGTAGCTGGAGAGTGGGTCCGCAGCTCGGCCGCCACCGAGTTTCGGAACGTGGCGAGCTGGGCCTGGCGCGCAGCGCTTGTCGGCAGATGCGACTGCCCACGCTTAGGCTGGTGGCTGTCAAAGTGGACGTTTTCGGCATTGGGCATGGGGTGGGAGGGGCTGGCGGCACCCGGCGAGTGCCTTCCGCCAACTATGCTGAGATAGCTGTTGTGTCGCATCAGCTCTTTGCGCTGGCTCATGGGCAAGTCGTCCAGATCAACCGGCGAAGGCGGCCCGCCAGCCCCAGGCATGGCAAGATTGGCCGTGTGGTAGCTGTACACAGACCCGCCGCCGTTGTCGCTGATCCCCGACGAGGGGATCACCGGCAGGGTGCTGCTCCGGTTCACGCCGCCAAGGTTGGTCATGCTTTCCGAGTTGACAACGGGCCCGCCAATGTACATCCCCGACTGGGTCTTGCTTCGGAGCAGCATATCACGCCGCCCAATGAGCGTCTGCGGGCTGGAAAACGAGACTACCCCGGGAATGGGCAGCATTGTGCTAGACTGCCGGTTCTGCGACACCGAAGAGTCTGTCGGCGTGGTCTCCTCTGTCGGGGTCGTGGCTTCCTCGGAGGTGGACTGCTCTGGCTCGGTGTGCACTTCCCGCTCTGCGTCATTCTCCTCGACGATCGCCTCGTGACGCAGGCCCGATTCACGACGCGTAATGTGGTTGGCTGACACACTGCGAGAGAAGCTGTTTCTGGCCACATCCTGGGCCGTCAGAGACTGGTGTGAGACCGACCGCGGTACTGACTTTGACGGGCTTCCCACAGAAGGGGCAGACACGTATGAAGACATGGCTGACGCTGTCCGCGGAGCCGCCACCGGTGGTGTGCCGTTTTCGGCTGTCTGCTGCAGCTCAGCGACATTGACACGCGCAGGTGCCTCGTCGACCTCGGGCCCCTCGGTAGAAGACGCGTCATGCTCGGATGAGATGGGAGACGCAGGCTGTAAGACGTTCCGGACGACCTGCAGCGATTCAGGCTCCGGCGTATCGGCATGGCTGAGGTGTTTCGCCCACTCGTTGGTGCGGTAAGACAGGGCAACGCGTGACAGGGACCGCGGCAGGTGAGCCTTGGTGAGGTTGACCGGTGTCAAGGCCGTCGAGGCCACCGACTGCGCCTGGCGACTTGGCGCTCTCGAAGTAGCAGCATCCTCGCCTTCACCCTTTTCTGGTGCTGTGTCTGTGGCGCCGGAAGCGGACTGGCCGCCGCCGAGAGCCTCTGTCGTCAGAGTATCGGTTGACCGGGGGCGCGTCTCCGCAGCCCTCTGCTTGGGTACTGCCAGCGCCTCATCCTTGGCCTCCGTCGGGCTGGCGGGGCGGGCTGGGGCATTTATGGAGTCGGACAGCTGGGCGTTGAGCTCAATGCCCTGGGATGGCACGCCCGCGGTCTCGTCGCCTCGCAGCCTGTCCATGTCGTCGCCGTCAGAGCTGATGCCGTCGATGGTGGCGGCAATGGAGCTGTTGTCGTCTCTGTCGACATCGTCGTTGTGGCTGAGCTGGTTGAACAGCGGCGATGTCACCAGCCCTTCGCTGCTCTCGCCAGCAATCCCGTCGGCGTTCTTCTGCGCACCGCTGGCGCGCTTTGACCGTTGCGACAGGCTTCGGAATACCTCGACAGAGCCCTGCGAGAGCCGCTTGGCGAGCGTCTCGGGGAGCAGCGAACCGCGACGTCGCAATGTCGGGATGACCTCATCTTCGTCGGCAAATGTGGCCACAGAAGAGCGGTCGTCGTTGTCGTTTCGATTTCCTCCCTCCGCATCTGCTTCTTCTCCTGCCTCGGCCCCTGGGATCTTGAAGGGGAGCGGCACAACTTCTGGTGCGCTGGGCGGGACGGTCGAGTCCTTCGAGACCCTCCGAATCGACCGCTGACCCTGAGCAGACATGTGTTTTGTCGCAGACGCTGCCATTTCGCCCAGCTCGCCGGCTTCTGTCGGCGGCGCACCCTCAGGATAGTCGTCTTGAGCGACGTGAACCGTGACCTGACCGTTCTCGCCGTCCTGCTCCATCACCATCTCTGCGGCTTCCTTGGGTCTGCTGGCTTCCAGCTCGGCCAGCTCGATCGAATCCCCGGCAGTCTCTGTCTCGTCGCTGCCTTCGACCTGTCGCGACAGCTGCACCGTGGTGCTATGGGGTACCTTTTTCTCGCTCTCCATGTCGCCGAGACCCGAATCGGCTGCCGACTCGTTCTCCGACGACCGCGGCGGCATAGGCGTGCCATCTCCATACGTAGCTTCCCATACCTGGCGGTCGCGCGCATTCGCATCTTCGATCTGCCGGCCCACGTTCGCCTCCTCCTCCTGCAGGTTGCGCTCGTCTTCGGCGCGGGCGGCATCGCGCTTGGCACGGCGCTCCTGGACGATGCGCCACAGTTTCATCTGGGAGATGATGCCGGCGAGAAACAGGATGATATTGACGGCTAGCTCGACGCGGATGCCCTTGGTGAGGGGGTATGTGTCAGCGCCCAGTGGGAAGAGGTTGTCGTTGAGGTTCCAAATGTAGGCCCAGAACTCCTTGAGACCAGCACGGCTGAATGCGTCGATCCCGAGCACGACAATGGTGGCGCCGGCAAAGGAGACGCACACAATCAAGGCATATTCGCGCGTCCAATGGGTAAAGGAAAACGAAAAGGCGACAACGGTAAAGGCGACGATGAAGATGACCTTGCCGGTGTCGTTCTGCACGAGGCCGCCCTCGTGCAGACACATGAGCCACATGCTCAGACAGAAGCCGCCCAGCATGCAGCCCAAGCCCTCGGTGATCTCCTTGAAGAGGGTGAAAATGCCACCGAGAATCAGTCCTGTGCAGACGACGGCCACGACATAGGCGCCCTGGACGGCGTCGCTGACAGGAGGCGACATGACATAGACAATCAGCACGGCCGTGCCCAGGCTGGCCAGGTAGGCGGTGGAGAAGAAGGTGTGCAGCCATCGCTTCTTGATGCCGACCAGGCCGTACACAGCACCAGTGAGGATCAGGATGATGCCGGCAACACCCCAGCCGGGTGTCAGGACAGGCGTAATGGGCAACTCGCCAGCGGTAATGGTCGCTGCAGAGAGGAGATTTTGTGTTAGTGGCGGCCCAGCGGCTCTCGAACACACCGCGCGTCAGATCACCAGACTTACAATTGTACAATGTTTCGTTAAGAGAGAGGGATGAGGTAGCGGAGGTTGTAGCTGTAGTAGCTGTCGCAGACGACGAAGTGGTGTTCGTTGCGTCTGTCGCCGAGGCCGAGGCTGCTGTGGCAGAGGTAATAGTTGTGCTGTCGCTGCTACCTTCTGTGGAGCTCGCCGCGACGGCAGTTGTCGACGACGCGGCGGCGGCGGCGGTGGAGGCCGCGTCTGTGGTGGTGGTGGACGCGACGGCGGTGGATGTCGTGCCATCCCGCTGCCACAGGAGAGGATCGATGACGGCGGCAGCGACGATGTTGCTGCTGCAGAGCAGCAGGCCAACGAGAGCCCCCAAACGGGCCCGCCGTAACATCATCGCGCAGGATCTTCAGGCCCAGGTAGGGGCCGGACACGTTGGCGAGCTTTACCGCGACGTCGAGGTTGTCGAGGTTGTCGGGGCTGTCGAGGCTGTCGAGGTCGAGGCGACTGGAGCTCCGGTATCCGGTATGCTTGGTTGGTTGACCGTTGAGCAAGCAAGGAGACAAGGGTTGAGGAAAGGTGAAAAAAAAAAGAATTGAGGCGGGAAGCGAGAGGCGGTCGACGTAATACCAGGTCTATGTAATATGACAAAAACAGAACCCGGTCTACTGCCAAGCAGGACGTACCATACCGTAGTTGGGCTTTACACCTCGTCCCCCTGACCAAGTTGTCGTGTGGCCCAAGTGATTGGGTCTAATAGGGTAGCACTCGGGGGGAGAGGGAAAAACCGCATGCGGATGGGGGTGGGATGGGGGGGGGGGGGGAGAGAGAGGAAGGGCCGGGGGGGGGAGGGGGCATATGGGATGGAACTTGAGACGACTCGGCCACGCAGGAATGCAGAGCATGCGGGCAGAGCCACTGAGGGAGGGCTTGGCGGGAAAGGCGACAAGGACAATGGGAGATCGACCAGGACAGGAGGGGCATGAAGCGGAAGAGGCGAGGAAAACCGGGGATGGACAAGCACCGACCCGGTCTCTCAAGCTATGTAACGAGTAATAAAAAATGCAAGTGTAAAAGAGGGTACGAGGTGGTTCGCCGACGATCAGACTAGCAGCAGGTCGGGGAGGGGGAGCCACCCAGCATCATCAATGCTAGGGAGGGGAGGGGCTGGGTATGGTATGTCTGGAGGGGCTGATGCTGCGAGAAGCAAAAAGCAAGTTCAAGCACAATGTATCTTGAGATACAAACACAAGCACTCGGTAGCAATTGTCCAGACTGGCACGGGGCCTCGACGAACGGAGCAACGCAGCAAGAGCAAGACCAGCTGTGGGACTGGGAGGAGCTCGAACTGAGCTTGTACCTGTAAACAAGCCAAGAACACATAGGGAACTGGTACTTGTATACTCGTACTCGAGCAGGCCGTCGTCCCAATCCCAATTCTAGCATGGAGAAAGTATTGGACGACACATGACGTGTTCTCAGGACCTGCTAACCAGGTCAGGGCGACAGGGGTGCCGATACAAACTTGCAGCCCGGGCAAACGGCCTCGCCAGAGAGGAGAGAGAGAGCCATCACCGAGCGACGTGGCGGCCTGCGAGACCAGCCAGCTGGCGGGACCCGAGCGAGGACCGAACAGATCAACGCCAGCAAGAGGCTTGTCTCGCGGCGTGCTGTCTGGGTAGTATGGCGCACATCATGGTGAGGTGGCATGGCACAGAGGGGAGCCCCAAAATGCAACGAAAACGAAAAAAAAAAAGAGTGGTGCTATGAGAGAAATGACCACAACGCCATTGACCCGACTGGATCGAGAATGTCCATCGGGAGATGAACAGGGGTAGATTGGGTGGGGTGGGTGTGTGTGGACAGGGGGGTGGGGTGAAAATAGACGCGAGCTTTAATTGCGGCGCGTGAAAAAAAAAAGAGGAAGAAAACTTGGCGACAAGCAGGAAGAAGAAGCAAGCAACTTGATGACCGGAAACCAGCGCCTTCAAATTTGGTCACCCTGGCAGATGTAGGAAGGGCATGCTCGCATCTTACGAGGGCGGCATGCCATGGACAATGCAATGCTGGCAAGTACGAGTTGGTGCTGGCGTTTCGGAGGGCAGACTACCAATGCAAGTAGGCTGTGATGCGAGCGGCCACGGAACTTACGATGGCCGCTCCTTCCCTTCCCACGAGGGCGCGGTTTCCGGTCTGTCATGGATCTGCCGGAAATCTACGAGAGCATTGATAGCACCTTCCGCAGGAGATGTGGCCATGGGCCCACACACGCATGTCGGATGGGCGATGCGGTCTTTCCTGTGGCAGCTGCAGCTGAAATCGAAGGAGCCGACCAGGTCCTGTTTTTTAGTGTTCCTCTTGATCTGCAGGAAAAGCAGAAAAAAAAAAAAAAGAGCGGTACGAGTATTCGTACAAATGCAAATACAAATAAGCACCGAGCAAAGTGGAACGTGCTGAGTGATGACTTTCCTGTCGCTGGAAAAACTCCGTGCAATCGCCCCAGAATGGCTGTTGTTGTTCGGTCTCTCCCTCTCGGCAGCAAATGTGGACACGAGAAGGCTGATAAATACGGGAAAGTACAAGAATATTGACGGTCGAGTAAAATGGTGCCCCGCTTTTCGTCTCAGGAACCGGTCTGAAAGCCACATGCAGGAACCCACTCAATCACACTGAAAACTCGCCAACCAGCTTGGGCTCCGTACGATACCTTGCACAGCAGGTTCCCCGGACGGATTTCGCGGTGAGAGGTACAAATGCTCGTGCTCTTTGTTCTATCTTTTAGCGAGCAGCGGTGCTCGCACAAATACTCGTATACCGCTTGTCAGGATCAGTGGTATTAATCACAGCCTGCAGTAGCCTGGCAGGCGATCGCGGTAAAAGCAGCACAATGTTCATTTAAAGATGCGCCCGGCGATGGCACTAGCCGCCAAGAAGGCGGAATAGCTTGCACTAAAAAAAAAAAGCTGGCGAAAATCCTTAGAGGTAAAACGAAAAGGACGCCAGGATCAGGATCCCAAACAGAGCTGGGAGCTGAGAGCTGAGTGAGAGAGGCCGTCAGCAGATGCATTGGGCTACCCCAGTTCTCGACCGCGTTTTTTTAAGACGCGCCGCCGGAGGAGCCGGGCTTGTCTGCCTTGTTTCTCAACCACACTTGCCCACAACACGGGTCGGTCACTGGTCACTGGGACAGCGGCAGCCTACGAGCCAATAGTCGCACACCGGCGACTGGGCCATTGTTTGAGCAGGAAATGAGGGCGCGGGAGTCACGAAATCGCAAATTTGGTGGCCGCGGTGGTCTGCTTCGCCGGTTCTTTCTTCCCTCCTCGGAAAGCAGTCAATCCATCACCCCCCCTCTCGTTATGATCCCATTGCGCGTCGTCTCAGAAAATGCACACAAAGTGCGCGGAGCAAGGAGCTCGCCTATGTACGAGTGACGTGGACGGCCAAAAAAAAAAAGAGAAATACGACGTCTTGATATCGCGTGGTCTTTTTTTAATGGTCTGCATCGCGACCTGTGTGCCTGAGTGCCTGAGTGCCTGCATGCCTGCGTGCCTGTGTTCCTGTGCACCTGCGTGCGCGCACGCTGCTCCTGTTTTGGGATTAAGGCTGAGCGACATGCTACGTAGAAGAGGTCCTGTCATTTTTCTCTCGCTTCCGGCAGACAAATGCGAGCGGAAGCGGATGCCGGCGCTGAGCATTTCCTGTTGTGAACAAAATGCGGATTGGCAGGGCAGCTAGATCGTCGCGCACACAGTAAGCAGCAGCAGCTAATTGACCAGAAGGAGGGAAAAAGATGCTGACCAGGGGGGTCCGCAGTCGGTCTGCCCACAGACTTCCAGACGTGCTCCGCCACCAGGGGAGGAGAGGGGGAAGAGAGAGAGAGGGGGGGATGAAAGGGTAGGGGGAGGGGAGGGAGGGGACTACGAGTAGAAGGGGGGGGGGTCGCGTCCTGCGAGGGTCGAGGCTGCGACTCTGTGCGCTGGACGGGACTTTCGTGATAGTGGACAAATGCGACGCTGCTGGGACATGGTGTCCGGTCCCATTGGCAGGTCACGCCTTCTTTGACCCTTTCTCGTGGGTAGCGACGAGTTCCCACCAGCCCTGAGCCACGGCGCGATGGCACCCAGGGGCCTCCTTTTGGATGGCTTGGGGGTGGGCTGGGGTGGCACTTTTTTTGCGCGAGGGACAGCACCTCAAACAGTGGACCTGTCGGTACGAGCACACATGTACAATTGCTCGTACTCGTTAAATTCTACCATCACAGTTGCTTTTGGTCATTTCCTTTTTGAAGGATGGGCTCTCCGCAGACGGACAAAGCCACCTCCTCCAATTGCATAAAACCTACCACATTACGCACCTGTTTGGGAGGATAGCCTGGGAGGCCGTTCCTTCTGCACAGGCCCGCTCTTGTGTGATGTCGTGTTTTTCCATTTGTTCTTTTTTTGCGATTTCTGTTCTTTTTTTGCGACTTTGGTTCTTTTCTGCGACTTCTGTTCCTCGCTGCTTTTTGCACAGCTGATTTCCAGGAGTCTGCCGTAAATCCTGCGGCGTAGTTTTTTTAAGCAATTATTACTGACACATGCAGTCTTACCTGTCCACTTGTCCATCCTTATTTCCTCCGCGGCAAGACACGCTCGCTCTTGTGGGCGGCTCGTCACAACCCCGCTCCACAGCCAGCCAGATCAGGAAAGGGAGGCGTGCATGCAGGTCTTGGATGCCCAGGAATGGGCTCCTGCCAGCTGTGAGACCAAAATACGGGTGCGGCCAACGACCCGACGTGTGAGACAAGACAGGTTCCGGTGGGGCATGAAAAACAAGAGGTTGGTTGGCTGTGTTTCAGTGTGTGTGTGTGTGTGTATGTGTGTATTACAAATATTACGAGTACTCTGTGTCTCTGTATGACAGCGATCAGCGGGCGCACACATGCGGCGCACATGAAGATCGCGCGACATCCACGGTGCAAAACGGCAAAAACAAAAGACGCAAAAATCCACGAGGCGTTGCTGACGCCTGGGCGTGCAAATAAGTTTTGGGTCTCCAGTTATCAGACGCCCTGAAGATGCAGGACGGCTGAGTGCAAATATGCATCTCACCTGATTTTGACTTGGGCGGCACGGCTTGTCTGGCTGTTCCGAAATGAAGTGACGGCAGATTCTCTCGAGGCTGCCTTGTGGACGGGTCGTACCTCGTATGCACGAGTATTATGCACGAATACGCAGTCGACTGGCTTGTGGATCGTCGGTATCGTGGACAGACAAGAACCCGGATTGGGAAGAATTCATCTGGCATGGCATGCAGATCTGGGGGTCTCGGGTTCAACGAATACCAAAATTCTTGCGCAAGATGTGTATTACAATTGCAAACTAACACGCTTCATGCCGGACAAGCGTCATGGCGTGCAGCAGCGAACGGGACGACTGCCATGTGAAACATAAGCAAACCAAAAAAAAAAAGAAAACAAAACAAAACAAAACAAAACAAAACCCTCAAAAGAAGACAAAAGAGAATGAAAGGCAGCATGTCGTCCCGTCGTATACAAAAAGTGTTGCCCGTCGACCGGATCCCACGGCCGTTCAAATATGAAAACAAAAACGAAAATACAAGCATGTAGAAGAAAGAAAAAAAAATACAAAAAAAAGTCCAGTACCTATAGCTCTTACATCATCACATTCTTTCCATTCATTCCTTGGGGTCGTTGCTGGCCAGCACGACTTGTTGTAATACATCATTGCTTCGAGGACAGTCGACGTGCACGGCTGTCTGCTGCTAGGCCGGCGGCTGTTGCCGGGCTGGTCTTGCCGGACGGTGCCGTAGCCGTAGTCGCAGCCGTAGTCGCAGCCGTAGCTGCAGCTGCACCCGCAGTCGTTGCTTGCCCATTTCTGCCCGGCAGTGCTGGAGCAGACGGCGATGGCAACGGCGACGGCACATCAGAGGCGGCGGAGGCGGCGCTGCCGCCGAGCGGGCTGGCCCAGTGTGTTGAGTCCGACGCGTCCGATGAGGCGGTTGAGCGACGGCCCGTCTTCTTTGAGTGGGTGCTCGCTCGGTCCACCCCATCGCCGCCGTCACCGTCGTCGGCGGTGGTGGTGGCGGCGGGGGCGGCGGGGGCGGCGGGGGCGGCAGCAGCAGCGCTGTTGCTTCCACCCTCGGCGCTTCCGCTTCCGCTTCCGCTTCCACTTCCACTTCCACTGCCACTGCCACTGCTGCTTCTACGGCCGAGCAGCGACATGAGCAGCCGCGCCGGCCGCCTCAGCACCAGCCGCGGCACGTACAGCAGCGCGGCCACCGTCTGCTGGCCGGCCCACACCGTCGTCGTCCACAGCGCTACGGCCAGGCGGCCGACAGACACCGCCACGGCGAGGTGGCCGGTGGCCCACTCGTTCTGGCGCTGCTGCAGGCGCGCGGTAGCGGCCGCCAGCGAGACGGCGTCGTCCAGGCGCTGGTCCGTCAGCCGCTGTCGTGCGGTCATCTGGCCCTCGAGCAGCGTCTGCTGCTTGTGGATGCGGCGCAGCGCGTGCGCCAGCATGTCGAGCTCGGGCTGCAGCTGGCCGCGCACGTCGCGTATCAGCTGGTTGCGGGGGGCCGCTGCCGCTGCCGCAGCAGCAGCAGTAATAGTAGCAGGTCCCGGTCCGGCCCCCCCGGACATCTCGAGCGGGACCAGGCCTCCATCAGCTACTGTCCCGGCGGTCCCGGTCAACCCCAGACGCCCCTCCAGGCCGTTGAAACGCCGCACGAGGTCGCCCAGCGTCTGGTTCTGCCTCCTCTCCTCCTCGGCCCGCCGCGCCCGGTAGCGCTCCTCCTCGTCGCGGAAGGGGTTGGCGTGCACGATACGCTGCAGATGGACGGTGCGGGCCTGCACGAGCTGAATGAGGTGGCGCAGAGGCCGCACCTCGGCACCCAGGATGAAGATGGTCAGGTTGTAGCTCGAGATGAGGCCCTCGGACGGCCGCGACAGCTGGTCGCGGATCGTGTGCAGCAGGTAGGCGCCCATGATGGGCGCCACAAAGCACGACAGCAGCGCCAGCACCTCGTGCCGGTACAGCTCGCGCAGCGCCGCGTCCTGCCGCGCGTGGGACGCCCGGCGCGCCTTGGCCCGGCGCTCGAGCCGCCGGGCCGCCTTGTCGGCGGCCGCCGCACTCTTTGCGTTTGCCATTGCTGGCTGCTTCTCTTGTTTGTGTTCCTCTTGCTCTTTTTGCTCTTGTTCCTTTTGCTCATTTTTCTCCGTTGGCTCCTTTGGTTCTGCCTGCTCTTTCTCCTTTTGCTTTTCATCTTCCTCTGGCACGTCTGCCAGCGTGGAAGTCGTCGGTTGGGCGTTTCTGACATGTTCCTTGCGTTCCTCGTCCTCGCCCTCGTCCTCGTCAACGTCCGAATCGCTCTCCACGGCAAACTCGGTGTGTTCCTGGTGTTCTTCGCGGACCTGCTGTGCCGAATGGTACCAAGCCCTGCAAGGTTAGCATGCGTGCAGCAAGACAAGACAGGCAGAACGGAGAACAGTAGACATACCACGGCTGCGTCACGCTCCAGTGGAGGAAGATGGCGCCGAGCGCCAGCAGCATGAGGTCGGTCACAAAGGCGCTGCCGCCCTGCACCAAAAGGCCGCTCACAGCCGGCAGCAGCGCAAACGCCAGCGGCAGCGACGACTCCCAGCCCGTCGACGCCAGCTCCTCTTCGCGGCGCAGCGCCTCGGGCGTGGCCGTGGGGGCGGGGTTGAGCAGGTCGCGTGCCTCTTGGCTGTAGTCGGAAAAATTGGAGTTGCGGCGGCGGCGCAGGCTGGTGGAAGGGCTGCTGGGCCCAGCCATGGCCGAGTGCGTGCTGCTGCTGCTGGCGAGGCCGGTCGAGGTCCGCCGCAGCCTGACGCTCGCTCCCAGACTGCCGCCGCCATCAGCGCCGTCTGTCACGGCCGTGGAACGCGCCCCGGTGCGCATGGTCGTCGTCATCGTCGCGGTTGTCGCCATCGTCGCCATTGTCGCAGTTGTCGTCCTGTCGTGAGCCATGCGAAGCGATGAGGAACCGTTTCGTTTCAAGTACGCGTGATAGTCGCTGCCCCAGTCGGCCATGTTGCTTCATATACCTCGCGCATGGCTATCCCATCGACGTCAGCGTCTGTCGCCTGCACCAAATGCTCGCGAATGAAAATTCGCCGTGGTCGTGGTCACGGTATGTGATACCGAACCCGAATTAACGGTGGTTGGGCTCTCCCACCTAAAGCTTTCCCTTCAGGTCGGTCGTATGACGTAATGGGTGTAGCCCTACTAGGGAAAGCCCGAAGGACTACTGCATATTTTCCGTCGGGCGTCCACTGCCAGCGACAAGTGGCCGCTATTTTTTTTTTTAAAAAAAAAAGAAAAATCCTTTGAATGCACCGTGATACGAGCAAAAATCCGCACTCGTGTAGGGCGCACATGGCCATGGTGAGGCACCATTAGGCTTGAGAAGCCCAAGCCGCGCTTTACTTGGACACGCTGTTCTCCCTGCGTTGGCCGTTGACGAGATGGTGTGTGCCAGGGGTCAGAATCGACAGGGAGGGCAGCAGACGGAAGAAAATGGGCTCCCGTGTCAATAAATGCTCGGAGACGGAGCGGGGTTCCTGTTTGAAGTTAGGGACAGACGCAGGCCACGATCCGTCATGATCCGTCATCGTCCGTCATGCAAGATGCTATGGAGATGCCCGCCGCTCAGGCAAACGGGATTCGCGACGGACAAGTTCCAGCAGGCTGGAGACCACTGGGGCGGCGACCAGGATTATGCACGAGGGCGTCCCAATTTGCGTCGTCCCATTTACCGGTCTGATGGTTTGTTCAATAGCGTGGACGGCGTGGGGATTAAGGGACTCGATAAAGCCAGGGGGGGGGACTGGCAACAGGGGCCGAGAGAAGATGGGGGGTTGCGCGTGCAAGACAGCAGCGGCTTTACTGCATGGAGGCGCCGACAGGCTAAAAAAATCGTCATCTAACAAAGTACTCGTATTACTCGTGTAATTCGCCGTCACATCACGGTGTGAATAGGAGACCCGACAGCCCACGTCTCCAGACAAGAGACACCGCCTCAACTTGGAAGGAGTGCGATTGCTGTTGTCCGCACACGGCAAACACACGATCTCGACGTGTTGGCTGTTTCAGCACGGCCTGTGCAGATGACAGCGCGTCAGGCTGCGGAACAAAGGGAGGAGCCCCTTCGCTTACTCGAGACACGGATAGGCAACTAGGGCGGCAGACATGCTGGGCACGATGGACAGGCACGAACGTTGGCATTTCCAGATACCCAAATACGTGGCTGCCTGCTGGTCCGTCCGTCCTGGGAAAGGATGGGTTTCGGGTCGACGCTGATATTGGTTCCTGATCTGCCTTTGTTTCCACCGTGGCCACAAAACGCAGCAGTACGGACCGCTCGGCAGGGGCGCAAGTGCCGTTGGGTCTCCCCAGAACTGGGCCAGTCGAGCGTCGTCTCTGCTGCATGCGTATTTGTATTTGCATTTTGTACGAGGGCAGATACCATGTAAGATGCGATCAAGTACTCGTAATACTCGTACTCGTACACTACGAGTACGAATCCGCCCCGAGATTGGCTATGGCATGGGGTAAGCAGCAGGGTCCTTCCCTCCAATGGGCAGCCAAGCCCGGTTCTCTGGGTTCGGTGTGGCCAGAAAGGAGGGCAATAGGAGGCAATAAAATGATGAGACGACCGTCAGCTGCCCACGGACGGCGAAGGTGCGGAAACCACCTCCGTCATAACGCCCTCTCCTCAGACGCCCGCTGTCCTAGCTGAGACGGGGGTGTCCTTGTGCAGGTTGTAATCCGCCGCTTGCCGGGTTTGGTGTATTTGTATGAGCAGTCTGGCCTCATGTAGTTCTGGCCTTATTTGACTCGGCTCCGCTCCTCTGTTCTCTGTTTCCTGTTTGCCTGTTTGCCTGTTTGCCCTTTCCTTTCGACCTGTTTCTGCTCCTGCACTTTTTCTGGTTCTGCACCTGCCTAGCAATTTCCAGAATGCTGGGCTGCCCGAGAACCGTTGCAACGCCGCTAAACTGCACTGGGTCGACTGCCTGTGTTAGCGCCGCTGTGGCCCGCGGCCCTCTGCTGCACGTCGTCGCTGTGGGCTCAGATCGCGCCGACAACAGCGTCGTGCCCGTCCGCCTTTGCTGCTTCCTCGCCCTGAAATGCGTGGGTCGCGACTGCCAATTTTTTTCTGATCACCGCCAGCACCAGAACCGCGAATCTGGCCTTTTTTTGTGTCTCCGTCTTTCTCACATTTCTGTCGTCTCTTTTCCTTGTCCTCGTCTGTGTCGTCTCGCCTTTTCTGCCGCCGTTGCTGCCGCCGCGCCGCTGTTATTGGCTGCCGCAGCCAGACGCATCGCAGTCGCCTTCTCATTCGCCCGATCGCAGCGCCAAACGAAATTGCAGACACCACCATCTTTCTTCCTCTTTCTAATTCTCCTGCTGGTCCTCTGCGCTGCAACCTGCCCTAACCGCCGCCGGCCATTCGCCCTGCCACCCTCTCCACCGAGGCCTACGAGTCATCCTTCCTCTCCTTCGTGTCGAGCGGAGGCCGTTTCGGCGGCCGCGCCCCTGATCTCGTTCCCACGGCTTCTCACGCACCGCCCGCAAGCTCTTCAAACGCGCTTCCGTCGACGGCCGCCGTAGCCTCTCCTTCTTCCACCACTGCTGCTCCTGTCGATGCACCACCTGCTGCTGCTCCAACGACATCTCCTGTCTCTGCCGGGCCCAATCCGCGAATCCTCTCGTCCTCGCAGCAGCCGTCCTATCCCGGCCCCCTGTCGCCCGTGCCGACTCCGAGACTCCCCCCAGGCCTAGCCTCCTCCTCCACCCACCGCCGTCTCGAATCCGGCCACCCCCCGTCAGCCAATCCTGCCGGCCCCTCTGCCTATTCGCCTCGAGGCCTGCCGCCTGCCGACTATACACTGGCCTCTTTCCGAGTGCCCCAATCGCCGTTTCGATCACGCGCCTCGAACTCCTTTCAACGACCTCTGCGGCATCTCTCGTCCCCCCGTCTCTGGAACCCGACAAACTCCACACCGCGTGCCGTCGCCCCATCACCGCGGCGCTCGCAACGGCCACAGCCCCGGCCACAGCCTCGGCCACAACCACAGTCACAGTCACAGTCACAGCCGCAGCCGCAGTCACGTCCACACCGGCACCGACACCCGGCGGCCGTCACTGCTACACCAGCTGCTGCTGCTGCCTCCCACCCGCAGGCTCGCAGGCGGGCACCCTCATCGCCTCCTCAGCCTGCCATCCCTCTCTCACACCCTGCTCTCGACGACTCCGAGCCTGTTGCCGACGACCCCATCCGAACCGGCGCCGGAGACTATCCTCTTCTCACCCTCCCCGAACAACTTCAGATCCGCCACTCCACCTCAACGCGTGCCAGCCTACAGATCGAACGTACCGGGAGCGAAAAGCGGGTGAGCCTCCCCAAGTCGGTCCGCCATTCATACGACGGGAAGCATCTGGCGGCTACGCCCACACCCCCACCTGCCGACGCCGACGCCAACGCTGACGCCAACGCCAGCGCCCCCCTGAAAGCGCACTTTGACATACCACCCACCGTTGCCGGCCCGTCTACGGTACCAGCACCGACAACAGCACCGGCATCTGCCAAGTCCAAAACTACCGGACACCGAAAACGAGGACAGAGCATCAGCCAATCCCACCAGGAAGCCATAGAACTTTCAGTCCTGCAGCGCCCCAGCACAGCCACCACATCGAGCAAACCCTTTGGCCTGTCGTTTAGCAGGACACGGTCGAGATCTCAGACCCAAGACAGAAAAGGAAAGGGCAAAATGACGGCTGCTGAACAGGACAATGCCGGCGAGCCCGGCCGGTCCTTTTCGACGGACCTGGAGCGTGGCCCCGACGTCATGGGAAGCAACGCGGAGGCGTTGGCGAACCGCAACTCGACAGTGTCCATGCCCGACGGCCTGGGCATCGGGTCGGCTATCTCGTCGTCCAACTCGTCCATCATGGGCGACCCAGAAGCACAGGCTGACACCGGCGACGAGTGGGGACCACAGCACCCGTGTTTCCCGCACCGAAATCCACACGTGCCCGTCGACGCACCAGAATACGTCACGACACGCATCATTCGCATTCGCCGCGACTGGCTGATAGCAGGCGACCTTGCGCCGACCTTTTCGAACCTGTACCCCGAGATCCTCGACCCGGCAGGGCTGTCCGAGCAGGAGTTCCGGCGCGTCATCGACAAGCTCAACGGGGAGCTGACAGTCATCTTCCAGCCGTGGAGCGTGCGGAATGTTGTGGACGGCGTCCTGAGTTTGATGACTGGCTGGCTGTGGGAAGACATGGGTATGACGGGTGCCAAGACGCGGCTGGCGCGACTCGAGCGGTGGATCGAGCGATGGAACACCGTCATGGCCGCCAGCATCGGCGCCAACAGCGGCACCACCAGCCGGATAGCCCTCACCGAGGACGGCCCCATCCCACCCAAGATCATCCCGCTACGGCAGACGGGCTACATGACGGTGAGCTCCGGTCTAGTTAAAAAACATGCTCTTTTTTTTTTGATAGAACGACCAGCTAACAAGCCCAGCTCGACATCCAGATCGGCGACCCCGAGATCGCGCCCGTGCCGCCGAGCAGATCGGCCGCATCGCGGACCGGCATGTCCATGGAAGGAGTGCCGGCGAGCGGCTAAGCGCTGTATTTGTTGGCTTGTATAGAGGGAAGACGCTGTCTGTCCTCCTATTTCCACCTGCCTTAATTTTTTTTCATGTTGATGGCTTTTTTTTCTCTCTCTTCTACTTATTACACCGTTTTAATCGGCGCGTCTTTCCATCTATTTACGAATCCCTTCATTTTCATTGTTGGGGGAATGATTTTTTTCAAGATATACCACATTTCTTCTCTTCTTTCACGTGTCGATGCACACACGACCTGTTTCTTCTTACCCCCCCCCCCCCCCCCCCCCCCACCGCCCCATGTTCTTGTATCCAGCGAGCATTTCCATGTATTCTTTAGCAAACAGGAAGCATTACTACATTGACACGCAACAAGGATGCTCACGCGTCGGCGCTCTAGACTTTGAGTTGACATATATCTTTTATTTTTTTTTATTTTTTTTGGTGTGTTGTCTGAACATGAGGTGTAGATAGATGATGTGATGATGTGCAGATGTGGGAGTGTCGTCTATGCGCATAACAGCAAACAAAAACAGAACAAAACGGGAACAGACAAAAAAAAAGAAGATGGTGGTATGTCGGGGCTGCAGCAGTTTTTTTTTCGGTGCTCTCTCTTGCTCTCTCTTGCTCTTTTTTTGGATGGTGCCTCCCGCCTTGCATTTTGCAATGAGTTGCCGTCTTTTGCGCGTGGCTCTCTGCTGTGCTTCCCAACAAAATAGAAAACGCCCAACCGATGCTGGCCTACCCAGTATGAATGTCTTTTTTTCTTTTTTATGTGCGTGCGTCTTGCGTCTTGCCGTACAATATGGACAAATAGAAGAGCTATAGAGGATGTAGAGATGTGGTAGTAGTGATAGTGATATGATATAGTGAGGAGGTGGTGGAAGAGGTGTTGTTTTGATAAAGTGCTGGCGGGTGAAGAAAACAAAAGAAAGAACAACGACTACAGACGAGTGACGAGAAAGAAGAAGAAGAAGAAGAAGAAGAAGAAAAAGGCCTCCGTTCACTCCTTGCGCAGCTTCTGCAGGTACGTGGCAAACTCCCGCCGGTCGGCCGCCTTGGTCATGACGCGCACAAACTCGGCGCCGGCCTCCATGCCGCCCAGCTCGGGGAAGAGGGTCGTCTGCAAGTGCTGGATGAAGACGTCGCCCGTCTTGGTGTAGATGATCTGCTCCAGCCCGGCAATCTCGTTGAGGACCTGCCGCGACTGCGCGTCCTTGCCTGGCCGGAACTGCGGGTCCCGCAGCACGTCCCAGCACGTCGTGTGGAACCGGTCGATGACAAAGCGGTCGAACCCGGGGATTGTCGGGGCCGGGGCATTTATGAGGGCTCCGTTCATGTTGTTGCCACTGCTGCTGTTGTTATTGTTATTGTCGTTGTTGTTGTTGTTGCTGTTGTTGTCATTGCTCCTGTTCGCGGCATTGGCGCCGCCATTTTCATTACTATTATTGCTGCCCGACCCGCCAGCAGCAGCGGTGGTCGCCGCCACCGTCGCCACGTTCGGTCCGCCCCAGACATTGGTCATGCGGGCCAGCACGCTAAAGGCCAGCCGGCTGGCTATGAGGTTGCTGTGCCCGATGATGCGCGCCAGCGCCGTCACGGACGAGATCATGGTCTCGAAGAAGTTCTGGTTGGTCTCGCTGATCAGGACGGCCTCGAGCTGGTTGGCCAGGATGATCTGCAAAAACGTCAGGTACTCGCGCCGCAGCTCGACCAGCTGGATCTCGTCGTCGGTGCCCGAGATGGGCTCCGACAGGCCGCCCAGCACGCGCTGCAGCAGCGGCGTCAGCAGCATGTTCAGCACGTTGTAGATCTGCGTCTTGAAGCTGTACACGACCTGCTCCAGCAGCCGCAAAAAGAAGGCCATCTCGTCCTTGGACGACGTCTGCGACAGCAGTCCCTCGATCCACTGCGGCAGCTGCGGCAGCACGTCCACGCCAATGACGCCCAGCAGACGTGAGAACGCCGAGCGGCAGGCGGCCCGGACCTCGGAGCTCCCGTTCAGCTCGCCCAGCGCAATGAGGATGGCCTCGGCTGCCCGCAGGAACTCGCTCGAAATTGCCGGGGCGGGAGCTGGCCGGTTTTGGTTGTTGCCGCCTCCGCTACCGCCACTGCCGGTTCCACCGCCGCCGCCGCCGCCGCCAGACCCAACTTGATAGTCGGAGAAGCCGTAGGCCAGCGTGCCCAGGGCCATGATGATGTGGTGGATCTGCAGGATGGCCTGGGCGTCGCCCGCCTTGGCGCCTGGTAGATGACGCTCCATGTCGGCAAAGAGCGGATCCATGACGGAGCGCGCATAGAGCGCCTGCTTGTCGACCGGCGTGGCATGCGTAGATGAGACGCAGCCGATGGCCTCGAAGAGGTAGAGCTGGCCGTTGAACAGGGCATCCGCCGAGTGGTCGGTCTCGTCCGAGGACATGTCGTCGTCGGCATCCTCGTTGGACACCTCGGCCCGGATGGGCAGCAGGTCGCTGATGGACTGGATGATGGTCTCGGCCACATTGCCGACCTGGGACCGCAGCTGCTTCACGACGCGGTGGAAGAGGTACCACGAGCGGATGCGGATGCGGGGATGTTCGTGATGCGTCAGCCGGACAAAGTTCTCGAGCACGCGCGGGATGTACTCCTGGTGGTTCTCGAAGAAGGCGCAGTAGCGGTTGCAAATCTCCATGTACTGCAGGAGGACGGCGGGATGGGGGAATTCGATGATGCCTGGTTGTCAGTGGACTGGCAGATGGGACATTGATAAAAAAAAAAGAAGAAAAAAGATAAAAAATAAGAAAAAGAAAAAGATAAAAAAAAGACAGAAAAAAAAAAAACTCACTCGACTCCATCATCCGGCTCATCAGGGCCACCATGCGCTCCGAAGCGGCCGTCGACGGCTTGCTCTTCTGCGACAGCCCCTGGTTGGGCACGGTCAGCTCGCCAAAGAGGTCGAGCTCGTGCAGGGCCAGGTCGAGGTCCCGCCAGTCCATGGCGGAGCCGTGCTGGTCGAGGGTCTGGAAGGTGGTGGCGATGAGGTTGCTGAGGACGTCAATGTAGAGGGCCTGGTCGACGGCGGCGACGCTCTTTTGCAGGTTCTGCAGCCACTTGCGCAGCTCCTGGAACTCGACCTCGTCCGTCTGCTCGTCCTTGTTGCCCCAGTTGGCCGTCTCGTCGTAGCGCATCTTGGCCACGACGGCGTTGAGGATGGGCGCCAGCATGTCCTTGTAGGCGGGCGGCAGGCTGGGCACCTTGCGCAGAAAGGTCAGGAGGTCCGTCAGCGCCGGGATGACGGTGGAGCAGACCTCGTCGTACTCGTCGGAGAAGAAGCGCAGCAGCAGCGGCAGAAACTCGTGCAGCAGCGGCTCGGCCCGCGCACGCACGTCCGGGCTGACGGTGGCGTCGTCCAGCACGCGCACAATGTCGGCCACGACCGTGTTGACCAGCTTGGCCACCGTCTCGGCCAGGTCCGTGTCGTACTTGGGCGTCTTCTGGAAGTCGTTGAGCGGCGGGCTGGCCACCAGCTGGGCTACCACCTCGCGCACGTTGAGGAAGCCAATCATGTCCACCTTGTCGGCCGGCTTCATCTTCTTGGCCACGATCTCGGTGACGGCGTCAATGGCTGCGTCGCGCACCTTGTCCTCGCCGCCCGTCGGGTTGGTGCGGCCGATCAGCGGGAACAGCAGCGTGAGCATGTCCTGGTTGATGACCAGCCCAATGTCGATCCAGCTGACCCACTTGCCCATGATCTTGAGCGTCATCTCGAGGATATAGTCGCTCTGCTGGCTGTACTGCAGCAGCAGCTCCTGCCACGACTGCGCAATCTTGTGCATGTCGCGGTCGCGCACCAGGTCCTTGAGGCTGTTGTTGCGCTTGAGGTCGACCGACTGCCGCGCCAGCATCACGTCGGCGATCTCGTCGTGCACCGAGCCCAGCATCCGCAGGTAGAGCATCACCCCGGGCATGTTGTCGCGCCGCCCGCCGCCGCCGGGCGTCGTCGTCAGCGCCAGGAAGTCGTCGATGAACGACTCCCAGCCCTCCTTGTACGAGTACACAAACAGGTACGTCAGCGTCTGCGTGAGCTTGTTCTGCAGCGCCGGCGGGTCCACCTGCGCGTCAGGCCCGCCGCTGCCGCCGTACGTCCGCTGGATGTACTCGAGCAGCGTGCTCTTGAGGAACGAGAGGCTCTGGCCGTCCAGCGCCTGCGTCTGCACCGCGTTGTTGACAATCTCCAGCGACACGAGCCGCACCACCTCTGACGTCCGAGGCGACCGCGTGAACAGGGCCGCGCAGACCTGCCACGCGTGCGGGTCCGACCGCAGCTGGCGCAGATAGTCAAAGGCCTGGCCCTTCAGCGTCGCCTCCGAGGTCGGGTCCCAGGCGATCTCGATGGCTTTTTCGATCTGGAGGTCAGGTCAGCTTGGGACAGCTTTGCATTGCCACGGTCATCACGGCTACCACGGCCATCATGACCATCATGGTCACTTCCCCCCCACCACTAACGCACCTGGCTATCCATGGTTGCTGTTGCACACGCAAGACAAAATTCAAGACAAACGGGAACAGGGCCGCTCTATGTCGTTGGCAGCTCTCTTTCAGCACGGGATGTGCACAGCATGCCGTCGTTCCAAGCGCAGTGGGGGATCCACACAGTCGGAGAGACGTGTCCGGGTTCGAACCTCAGGGAGGGGCAGACGAGGAGAAAGGGAGCGTGCGGAGCTTTGCTATGGAAGACACATGCCTGGCATTCGTCGAGAGGGCTGGTGGTGGGCTGTGCGCCGATGCAAGACGCCGTGTTCTGGTCGTCGCTGCTGTTGCTGTCCGAGTAGTCGGCTTCGTGGTCTTTGTCGTCTTCAAGGGTCTCTGGGGTCTGTCTCTTCGGGCTGCTCTGGCGCTGGTCGTCTCGACTGCTATGACCGTTTCTGGCGTAGGTGGGAAAGTGCGAAAATGATGACGAAGGACAGTTTGGTGGATGAGGGCAAGGGCCGGGGTTTCGGACGGAGAGAAGAAAAAAAGACGGGTGTGGCAAGGTCGCCAGTAGGGGCAGATTCAAAGTGCAGGTGCAGAGGTCGCTGAGAAAGCTGTTGTGGCGGATGGGCAGCGGTGACCTTTTCCTAATTTTTATTCGATTAATTTTATGTTTGTTCACATAGGTTTTTTTTTTCTTAGCCGTCTTCAGGTTGTCCGTCCAGGCTTGGCGGCCTGCTCTGCTTTTGGTGGGGTAGATCATTGTTGTGTGGACCGAAACTCTGGCAACGTTTGCCCCGCAGCGCCGTCCACCAGAGCTGGGAACTGCTGGCTATCTTACCGTGCATCTTACAGCAGCCTGACGTCGAAGCGCAGAAGCTCACGTGTCCAAGTTCACATGCCCCCTCCCTCCAAAAATAAATAAATAAATAAAATAGAAAATAAAATAACAATAAAAATAAAATAAAAACACTGTATTATGAAGCTGCCGCCTTCTGTAATATCTTAAGACTACCAAGGAACTTTTTTCAGGCCTCTTCTCAGGACCAAACACCGAATCAGCTACAAGACAAATATTACTGGGACAGAAGCTGCGCATCACCGATGAGCCATACCAAAAAAAAAAATACAGAAAACGTGGCAAACCCCGCGTGGAAAATGACCATACACGCAGAACAAGCCTAATAACCCGAAACATCCCTGCACACTGTTACTGCATGCTGCAGCGTGATTGCACATCTCCGAAAACAAACACTCATGTCCGCTTCTTCTTCTTTGGCCGCTCCTCTTCCTCCTCTTCGAGGTCGTCTTCGTCGTCATCGACCTCGTTGTCCACGTCACTCTCGTCGTCGGACCCGCTGCCCGATCCCGAGCTCTCGTGGTTCGAGTCGTATTCCTCCGCCACATCGCTCTCCGACTCGGCCTGGAAGTCCTCGTCGACGCTCTCCTCGTCTTCGTCGGCCGAGCCCCGGTCTGCCTTGCCGCCGGCCTCGTCGTCGGAGCTGTCCATGTCCTGGTCGCGCAGGGCTGCCGCCATCAGGTTGGCGTCTTCGTCGATCTCGTTCTTAACGCGGAGACCCTTCAGCTTAAAAAAGTCTTCCAACGCCTTAAGGTCTTCACGATTAATGTTGCTGAACTGCGAGGATCCCGCGCCGCTCTTCAAGTGCACCGTAATGTCAAAAGTGGACAGCGTCGACACGGCGCCGCCGACACGTGAAAACGTAACAGACTGTGTCTGCTCGTAGGAGATGTAGGTGGCTGGCTTGGGCACAAACATGAAGGCCTTCTCCAGACAGTACAGGAACCCCTCGCTCGCCTTGATCGAGCACTTGATGCCAAACTGCTGCCGGTGTCTGCAGGCTGTCAGCGGAGAACAGAAGACGGGGAAGCAGTAAAAAAAAAGAAAAAAAAATACGCACGTGGTAAAGTCCTTGGCAGGAGCCGTGACCTTCTTGTTGGCGAGGCCTCGGAAGATGTAGGTCACGACCTGGTGCAGCGGCTGCTCGTAGTGGGCCTGCAGCTGCTTGTCCTTGTATCTGCCTTCCAGCTCCTCTTCGGACAGGTTGAGGTCCAGCGTGACCTCCTCGTCGCGCTTGAACTGCATGACAACAAAGGGGTACCGGGTCTGGCCCTGCCGCAGCGGAGGGTCCAGGCCGATGCAGAGCATGAAATGCATCTCGTCCGGCTTCGGGAGCACCATGAACTTCTTGATGGCGTCGTACTGGATCTTGTAGTCGTACGTCTTTCCCCGCAGCCGGAACGAGGAGTCGTACATGTCAATGTCAAAGCGTCCTCTGCGAACACGCATTAGTCTCGGCAGAAACCACCCCCCACAGAAACACAAGCAAGCAAACAAACAAGCAAGACGAGTCAAAAGCAGCGTACCTCGGCGTCAGGTGCAGGACGTCCAAGAAGGTGGCAATGGTCGCGCCAGCCGACTCGCCAATCTCTGCCTTCTCCATCAGGGTGTCGTAGAAGAGCGTGACCGCGTTTTTCTCCTCCTCGGCACCGCTGCCCGCATCATCGCCCTCGGCCTCCTTCTTCGTCGTGGTGCCGGGAATGTAGAAGCGCATCTCCATAAGCTGGTCCTTGCCCGCAGTGGCCTTGCGGCCCTTGACGGGCCCCTTCCCGTTGGTCTTCACGTCCTCGTCAACGGCGAAATCGACCGATATCTCGTTGCGGCCTGCGAGGTTCGTGTTGGAGATCTCCGAGTAGGGAATCTCAAAGGCTGGCCGGTTCTGCACGTTGAAGATGAGCTCCGCCTTGCTGAATTCGCCCTTGCCCCAGTTCCAGCCACGCACGGAGTGCTCCTTGTTCTCGAGGTTGTGGCTGTACCAGTTCTTGAAGATCTTGCTGAGGCGCTCATAATCCTGGAGAACGGTAAAAAAAAAAGGCAAGAGTCAGCTGCTGATCTCGCTGCTCGTGTCTCGATCCCACGTCATCATCATATTCACCCACCTCTTGCTGGAAGCCATCAAGCTGGGTGATGCCCGAGTTCCGCTGCTGTATTTTCAGCTCGTAGCCCTTGGCTGCCCGGCTCCATTGTGCGCCGCCGATGTTGCTCTGGTCGAGGGTAAAGGCATCGCCGCCGCCGACAGGCTTCCAGCCCAGGCCGTTCTCGGCAAACCGGCACTTTCCGTTCTCCTTGGAGAGATCCAGGTAGATGTTGTCGAAGCTCTCGCTGATGGCAGGAAGAAAACATCACAGTCAGTCAATGCTCCGCCATCTGCAATCTGAGAATGACGCGCCGAAGAACGCAAACGCAAAGTGAGAAGAGCGATAGCTTACATCGCCGCCATGCTGCCGGATAATCTGGCACAGTTTTGATGGGAGAGAGGAAATCGCGTCGCTGTAATATGACTGAAATTCTATTGAAAAATGAAGAAAAAAAAGTAACGCCCTTGCCTCGGGAGATACCACGACCGTGAAAAGCGAGGAAATAGGAGAAAGGATGAAGCTCGTAGACGATTTGCGGCACCTGTCGCGCTTCGTCGCCAAAAAAACCAGACGTAACGCGCCTTGCTCCGCGCCCATTAAAGAAGGCCCACAATTAGCCCTAGTACAAAAGGCGGTAAATTCAGGCAGTTCTACTATCTTACATAACGTATAAAGTCACGTGGTGCAAAACGTCAATTTTTTAACGACTTACACTCCCGAAAAGGAAACCGCGAGGGAGGCGACACGATATGTCCGGCTGGACTGAGAAGAACAATTTCATCTATTGTGTAGGTGAATTTACCCCTAATTGACCCCTTCCGGATGCACCTCATCCGACGTATTTCAGGTGTATGACCCCCAAAATTGCGCAAGGGGGTAAACTTGACGCAAGCCGTCCTCGAGTTCAAGGTCCTCTGTGACGTAGGAGTCTTCTAATCTGTCGCAATCTGACCCCTTCCTATGCAGTATCCATGAATAGCCGAGGGTTGCCGTAAGGGGGCAATCTGGAAGCAAGTCGTCCTCGAGTTCAGGGTTCTCTGACGTATGAGTGTTCCTGTATGTCGTAATCTAACCCTTCTTATACAGTATCCTTGACTAGCCGAGGAAGGTCGCAAGATTTTACTGTGGGTGGCTGTCGTTTACCATAGAATTGTGCAAATTCTTTCGAATTCGACAGGGAGAGACAGGGAGAAAAGGTATAAATATCAAAGCACCCTGTCCTCTTGCCTGGTTTCCCCTCTCTCTCCTCTCCATTTACAAACAACTCGCATACTTTCCCACACACAAACTTCTGTCTCTTTCCTCCACCGCACGCTTGAAGTTTCCTTACACTTCTACAAAGCTCTCTTGCAATATACATTGTTGCTATTTCTTTACACAAGCAACTACCACAATGGCTTCAAACACAAACAAGCACAGCGCTACGCAGCATGAGCACTATTCCCAAACCTACAAAACCTCCAGCCAGCCTGTAGAAGAACAGTGCAACCTTCGACTCAACAGCCTTATGCTTTTGAGGAGTTCGGACAATGATAGACGTCCCCAAGAAGACAACCAAAGAAACAGTCGTCTACCATTCCATGATCTTTATAGCTTGGGATCCTCTCCGATCCACATCTGCTACATCACAGAGGATGATTCGGATGATTCTTCTGATGCCTCGGCGATTTTTACTCCACAAAACTCTTCAGTGATCGAGTCGGATGCTTTTTCCTATTCTGATGAGTCGGATGCTTCTTCCTATTCTGATGCAACTTCAGAGGGCATTATTCCACCACACTCGCCAGTTGTCGAGTCAGATGACGAAGTGGATTGGAGATCGCTTCCCTTCTTTGAAAGAGGTGCCTTTGTCAGAGAGTTCCAAGACGACCATCTGCATGCACATCACAACACTGCCCAGAGGCCTACTCGTATGGAATGGTTCGCGAGCAGAGGCATCGTCCTGGCGCCAAACGACGCTGCACTTGTAGATATGGTCGACACCGGAGAAATCGAGACGGTGTTCAATGTGCCGCTCAACTTCCACGACCTCGAAGAGATCATCAAAATCGTGTGGTTTTTTAGGAGTATTTATACACAGCCCCCACTCCCGCCAGACACGGACAGCCACCACAACGGGTAGTACTACGGTGCTCCAGAGAATGTGCCTAGTCCTCTGTCCAAAGAGAACAAGAGAAAGCACATCATCTCGACGGGACAAGGATATGGACGAACTTAGCGGAGCCAACTTGAGAGAGAGAAGAGGACTAATATCACGACGAGAACACCCCCCCCNCCCCCAAAAAAAAAACTCGCAAAAAAAAAGGGCTTCATTGGTAATATCAGCCCCAGGGAAAAAGCCAAAAGGAGTAAAAACAAAGCAAAAAGAGTAAAAGCAAAAACAGCAAGAAAAAAATGAGAAAAAAGAAGCAAAGGCAAAAGCGAAAAACAAAGAGAACGCCAGCGCAAGATTTGTTTGTTGTGGCGGTTGGGGCACTTTTGTTTTGCTTGCATACAGTCCACCGCCAACAACCACTGCTGCGGCTTGACTAGGAATTTGCTCTTTTGGTGAGTTTCTGAATAACAGCGAATATTTGGCTTGATTAAGATTTCGTTCTTTTGGAATGTTTCTGGATAACAGGGAATATTCGGCATGCTTTTGTAAACTATGGTAAATACAATGACAAACATAACCCAAAACGTGTGACTTTTAGGCCGTGATAATAAAAGACATGTGGAGATGTAGATAGCAGGGACAGCCAGTTCCCGACGAGACAGATTCGTAGACCCAAAAGAGAGACGACATGCGTTCTCAGTGCCGAGAAAGCCGTGCATGGCAACACAGAATATAAAGCAGAAAACACGAAATGAGATGAAAGAGTACCATATGTAACACAAATATACAATGCAACCCACGTGGGGACGAATTCTCTGAAGAAACCCAAGATTTGGGGGTTCGAGAAACTCCCAATGCTGCAATGCTGCAATGCTGCAACAACCAACCCAACCAAACCTATCCTACCCTGCCCTGCCTCCCTCCTCTCCTCTCCCTTCTTCTCGGCCATCATGACCGTGACAGACTCAGCAGGCAGTGCACGGCACCACCGCGCAGAGCACTGCTCGTCAGCCGCTCGTCGTGATCATGGACGCCGTCACCTTCCTGACGGCGGTGGCGGCTGCTGCTCGGTGTGGTGACTGTGGCCGTGGCGCTGCCGGACGGGCCGCACAAGCGGGGCTGCTGGGGCAGCTCGTCTTCGGCTTCTTCCCCGCCTTTGTCGGCCTCGATCTCGACGTTGGTCTCAGCCTCGATCTCGGCCTTGGTCTCGGCATCGACGTTGTCGCCGCCATTGCCGCCATTGCCGTCTTTGCCGTCTTTGCCGTCTTTGCCGCCTTTGCCGTCATCACCATCGTCGTCATCGTCGTCGTCCTCTTCATTGCGTCCGTCGCTGTCCTCGATGCGGTCGATGCGGTCGAGCTCGGCCAGCACCTGCCGGTCCTGGGCCGCGGGCCGTCCCGGCAGGCTCGACAAAATGTGACCTGTGGCGGGCCGGAACTCGTCCTCTTCCGAGTCGCTCGAGTCGCTGAGGCTCCGCCTCCGGCGGCCAGCCGCCGAGGACCACGACCGCCGCGGCAGATTTTGTGGGTGCTGTGGGTGTTGCCGCCGCACCCAGTCCCCCGCTGCCCACCCTTGCCGCTGTGAGGAGCTCGGCAGGGGCGTGCGGGAGCGCTCCGATGACGGATGGGACTGGCTCGACTGGCTCGACTGGCTCGGCTGGCTCGATTGGCTCGGCTGGCTCTGCTGGCTCTGCTGGCTCGACTGACTCAGCTGGTGCAGCTGGCGCAGCTGGCTCGGCAAGCGTGACGCCGGCACCACGCGCAGCTGTTCGAGAGGCACGTCCACCTGGCCGGTGCGCAGCTTGTAGCGGGCGAGGCTGAGGCGCAGCTTGAGGATCTCGGCTCTCTGCAAGAGTGTTGGTTGTGTGTGAGCTGGCCATCCCCGAACATCCTACGACCCAATGGCCACAGGGGGGGGGGATGGGGGGGGGGAAGGGCATGCAGTGGCTTACCTGCCGAGATTGTTCACGCGTCGCGAGCGTGCGCGGTGGTGGGGCGGCGCGCCGGGGTGCCGCGTCGGCGTCGGGCTCGGTGATGTTGGTGATCTGGGAGGTGTCGACGGTGGCCGAGACGTCAAAGACAGAGGACGGGGACGGGGAGACGGAGTGCCGGGCGGCGAGCGGGTGATGCGCAGCTAGGCAGGCTTTCTTGGGCGTGTGCTGCGAGCGGGCGTCTGGTTGGCCGTCGGGCTGGTCCTGCACGTGAGACTCGGAGGTGTCGTTGTCCGGGCCGTCGTGCGAGCGCGGGCGCTTCTTTGCCGCGGCGGACGGCGAGGCGGGCGCGGTCTGAGGTGTGCCCAACTCGGCAGAGGCAGAGACACCTGCTGCGGCTGTCTTTGTTGCTGCTGCTGCTATCCGCTTGACGGCAGTGCCCGTCTTGCCCGACAATGGTGACGGCACGTGGACATTTGCATCTAGGGGCGCCAGGACGCGTCTCTTGGCCGGCGATGCCATCGGAGAAGACGTGGAGAGGACGTGGACAGGACGTGGAGACGGTGGGACGGGGAGACCGCGTGGAAGGCAAAAGAGGTCAGAGAACAGGCAATACAGGAAAAGGAAAGGAAGATGCTGTGCTGTTATGGTTGCGAAGAAGAGAGCAGAACGCGTCAAAAAGAGCACAAAAGAACCAGTAATGCACGTCGTCGCGTAAAGTAGAGAAACAAGCCACGGAGGAGAGAAGCCAGACGAGACGGCAAGGAGTGGACTGCGTGTGAGCATCAGGAATCCTGGCCCTGGCGTTTAGCCTCGTCGCGATGCGTGTTTTGGTTTCCCCACAGAGACACCTCACCCGTGTTAGTGGTGGTCCGCTGCAATTTTGCCCAAATACGACCCCGGCTGGACGCCCGTACGAGTACAAATACGGTGCCTATTACGCCCCTCCTACAAATACGCACAGCGTCTCGTCGCGTCTTGAACGCCTCTGGCGGAGAGGCATTAGGCCTGTACCTTCTTTTGGAAAGAATGGCCCTACTCCACCAAATTAGCTTGCTTTAGCTCCCTGGAATGGCGCGCCGCGTGCGTGAATAGGGAAGGCGGTGGCTGATCTCTGCAACGCCCACGTACCACTTTGGATACCACGCCATTGCAGCGTTGCAGCGTCTCAGGCCGCCGCGACAAACAGTCGATGCGCTGACCCGCACCTGGTAATATGAGTATAACACTTTCAGACGCGCCTTTTGACACTTTCCCATCACGTAGAATATGTACGAGTTTGTATCTTACGTCCAGACACAAGTAGGAAGATTTCATTCACCATCTAATCGACAAAAATAAAACCGTGGGTATCATCCCCTGTGCCAACAGACCGCGTCATCTGGCCAAGTCTTGGATGCCAGCCCATCCGTCCGTCCATCCGTCCAGTACATATACTCCCAAACATCCATCAAAGGAAAGAGGTAAGACAGGCAAGAAAAATAGAAAGACAGAATTAAACGGCGAGGCCTAGAAGAAAAAAAAAACATGCGGAAGCCGATGACCGAAAGCTGGAGGCTGAAAGCGATAGGCCGAAAGAAACCAGATCAGAATATACGGATAGCAAATACAACCCGAAAAGAAAGCCCAGGGGAATACAGACACAAGAAACTCATTAAAAACATCCGGAGGCCTTTCTCGCTTCCACCCGCTGCTTTTTCTCCTCCCAGCATTGTTCATAACCTTTTGTCGTATGCTTGGAAAAACAATTCAGAGACCAGAAAACATCAAGAACGACAAGAGAAAAGAATACGAAAAACAATAGTAGCAAAACAAAAATAATGAGAAAACCACCATCTGCCGCCTCGTCTCGCAGGCGGAGCGAAAAGTTGTCTGCTCTAGACACTGCACTATGCCGAACCGAGAGAGTAGAGACTCGGGTCCAGCTCGATGTTAGACTTGTCGAACAAGACAGTCAGATCGGTGTCCAAGTCGATCGCAGAACTCGGCATATCGCTCAAGTACATCTGGGCAAGGTCTGCGGTGGCGTTGTCGTCGCCCGTATGCATCGAAAAGTTCTGCATCTCATCCAACATGGACGGCAGGAGAATCCCGTCGTCGGTCGGAAGGATGTCCAGGCCAATGTCGAGATGAACATTCTCCGAGATGTCGCTCGTCGGCTCCGTTGACCAGCCGCTATCGGCCTTCGACTCTGGCGTATCGTTGGGCGTAATCGTGTTCCGGTAGATACTGAAATCCGTGATAGCACCATTGGCCGTCATGTCGGCCGCAAAGCTAAAGGTATTTGAAAGGTCGTGCGGGTCCACCGTTGCCGAGCTCCACAGATCCTCAATGGAAGAGGTCGCCAGCATCGCACCACCCTCTGTACCAGCTGCCGCCACCTTCTCACCTGCCCCCTTAGCACCGCTCCTGTTTGGTGCACCGGTACCGATAGCCCTGCCACCACTGGACAAGCTGGCCTGCCGGTTCATTGATGCAACCCTTGACATGGGCGTGGATGGAGTCAGACCCTGCTTCGACGCCGACACAGCCATGGCTGCTGAAGATGGCGCCGCACTGGAATTGGTTGCCGCTGCATTGGCCTTGGGATGACCTTCGCTGTCGAGGCCAAGCACTTCTGCCAAGCACTCCTCTGCAAATTTCAAGGGATTGGCGTGTGGCTTGATGTGCTCCTCCTCAATGTGTGCGCGGCGAGCTTCTTCCGTAGCAAATCCGGTGGTCTTAGATTCGCAGTCGGGCTCTGTGCAATGCAGCACATGCTTGGGCGGCTGTTGCAGGGCAGCCTGGGCCTTTGCATCGGACACAGCTTGTCTCTTCAGATCAGGGGACTGAGATTTGGCCTGCGAAGGTGTCACAACCGTCGCCCCCGGCGTTGGCGTCTGCGCTGGGGCAGGTGAAACAGCATTGATCTGGTTGCTTGTCTTGCGCCTCTTTGATGCAGGCAAATGAAGATTCTCCTGCGTCACGGCTGGCTTGCCAATGTATGAAGGCTGACCATGTGGGGACGCAGCATGGAGCGAGAATGGCGGCTGAGCAGTGGTAGGCGCTGCTGGAGGCTGGCCACTCTTGCTATTTGAGCGATTGTGCATCTTGCTGTGTGCCCGCGTGTTCTCTTCCAGGTTGGCTTGGCTGAGAGGCGCCGGAGCGTGTTGAGTAGGAGCAACAGCAGAGGTGGTGGCAGCGTTGGCCTCTGTACCCTGTGGTAGCATCCCCGACATTGCTTGTTGAGACTGGGCCAGCTGCCCCAACTGGGAAGCCTGGGCTTTGCGCATGTAGTTCATAGCCTCTCTACCCATGTCCATGAGCAATTTCCGATGAGAATCGATCTCATCCGCCGTGATAGAGAAGACGCTGCGGCGTCCGGCCAAGTGGTCGGGATCAGTGAATTGCTGGGAAATGCGATATCGCTGTTTTAGGTTAGCCAGGGCCAAAAAAGGGGGGGGGGTAGGCAGGGTAGGTAACTAACAGTGCGGAAGAATTTGCGCGAGCGGACTTCATCTCGGGTTGCCATGTAGAAGCGGCCCAGTTGTCGGCCAACCTTGACCAATGGGTCCGCCGTCTCTCGGATCTTTTTCCACACTTCATCCTTTTCTTCGGCCGTCATAGGAATGTCTGGGAACGGCTCTTTCTGGATATCCTGGCGCACTTCAGCACGGATCCGCATCAAGTGGTCCAGAATCTCTTGGGTAGGTTGAAGGGCGGCCATCATTTGTTGGCGAACCCGAATGACCTCTTGCTGTTCAGGGGTCATCTTGGCAAATTGTTCGGCCGTCATGGTACGTTGCTGCGACTGTTGCTGCTGCATTTGTTGCGGCTGTAGCTGCTGGGCATTCGCTGGGGCAGTAGGTTGTCGTGGAGTCATTGTGGGTGTTTGAGATGGCGCAGGCGCATCGGCAGACTCATCAGGCACTGGTCGCTTCCGGTTGTTGGTAGCAAGACGGTTTTGCCGAAGCTGGGCGTTCTTATTCCTTGCAGCGGCGGAGGCAGCTGTCTGATTGGGGCTCACAGTCTGAGGCGCGGAGACGGGCACCGAAGCGGTAGGGCCAGAGGTACCACCAATAGGCTTTTGCTGTGCCATCATCGACTGTGTCACAGCAGCAACGCTTGCATTATCCAGCTGGCCATTCTGCTGAAGCTGCAATTGCAGTTGTAGCTGCTGCTGCTGCTGCTGCTGTTGCTGCTGCATCTGAAGTTGCAATTGCTGCTGCAATTGTTGCTGCAGCTGTAGTTGTTGAAGTTGCTGGTTTGTCTGTGGCTGCTGCTGCTGCTGCTGTGGTATAAACGACTGGGTTGTAGGAGGTTGCTGCTGTGGCATGCCGTTGATGTTGACTCCGTTTTTCATCTGCTGCTGAAGAAGCTGCTTCAAGAAGCTCTCGTGCTTGATTTTCGCCCCAAACTTCCTAACAACCTCGTCCGGCGCGCTGGCCAGCTTGGGGTTGCTGGCACGGAGCTGGGCCATCTCGGCAGGCGAGATCTGCAACAAGTGTGGTGGAATATTGGGCACCATTCCCTGCATCTGCGCCATATTCGCCCCAGCATTTGCGGCTCCAGGACCAGCTCCGTTGGGAGGCTGCATGGCCTGGGCCATCTGCCGCTGTTGAGCTTGCTGCATAGCCCCCTTCCGCTCGACCAACTGCCTAAACTGAAGCAGCTGGAAATTGAACAGCTGAGTTCTCACATTCTCCGGGAGGTTGTTCTGCGTCATCCAGACCTTCAAGTCTCTCCACTTTTTGACATCCGGCGGCAAATTAAATTGGTTGGACACCTGGCTCGGAAGATCCATGCTGTCCATGATCGTCTGCTGTTGAGGGCGAAGCATCTGCCGCTGCTGGAGTAAAGCAGCAGGTGTCATGGTCTGTTGAACCCCAGCCGTCGGCAGACCGGCGCCGAACTGACCGGGTGCACTGACCGGCTGGTTGTTGGCTTGTCCAGGACCCATCTGACCGGAACGGCCCGGTTGCATCTGATTCTGGGCGGCACCTTGGTTCTTTGCCTGCACAAGGCGTTGCTGCTGCACCCATTTTGCTATGAACTCGTTCAGCTTCTGTGGAGGGAGGCTTAGAAACCGTTCCCTCTGTTCTGGTGGCATAGAATTGATCATGTTCTGGTAATGGGGATTGAGGTTCGGAGGCAATGAGACTGGCGGACGTTGGTTAAAGCGAGGATCGAGTTGACCGGTAAATGGACCTGTATTTTGGACCAATTGCTGCTGCGGCGTCTGTGCTTGTGACTGCTGCGACGACTGTTGGCCAGAACCATCCGCCTGGCCGGTAAGCTGCCTTGCTATCGGTGTACCCATTGTACCTAAAGCCGGGCTCTGACCGAGTCCCGCACCAGGCTGGCCCTGCATCTGCTTCGCACCGGCCTGGGCTCGCTGTTGGTTTTGCACATTGACAGCAGCAGCAGCAGCCGCAGAGTCCATGTTCATCGACATGTTGAATGGCTGCTGCATCTGAGGGCCACGCTGGCCTGGGTTGGAGCCCTGAGGGGGGCGGTTCTGGCCCGCCATTCCGCCGGCATTGCCGGCCCCAGGAGCACCGGGGCCATTCATCTGAGGTTGGGGAGTGGCATTTCGGCCGGGTTGGCTGCTTGCAGGTACAACGACCTGGCCAGCTTCCTGGGCTAGCAGACCGGCTTTATGCTCACTCATGATGCTCTCCATATTGGCCGTGAAGGGGCCAAACTGCCCCCCCTGGCCAGCTGTACCGGCTGCACCAGCTGGACCGGCACCAATGGCACCGGGCTGTGTAGGACCACTGACATTCATCATGCTGGGATTCATCATGCCTGCTGCTACTGCCTTCTGCTGCTGCAACTGCATGACATTCTGGCCAGGGTTCATGTTGGGGCCACCCATTACTTGCTGCTGCTGCTGCTGCTGCTGTTGTTGCTGCTGCTGCCGCATATTTTGGGTCTTTGTTGTCAAGATGCCGAGAGCCTGCAGCTGAAACAAGTACATGACCAAATCCTTGCCTTGCCGTTGCAAGTTCTGGATGGTCTGCATGCTGACGCGAGATTGCATAGAAGCTAGCATCGATCTCTTGGTGTTCTCGTCCGTGCTCATGTAGAGGCGGTTTGCGAATTCGTTCACTTTTGCGCGGTCGGCCTCTGACAACTTGGACAGGTCCATAGACAACGGATTGCCACCGCCTGGCCGCATCTGGTTCATGTTCATATGCATAACCTGCGAAGCCGGACCAATCTGCTGCATGCCAGGCATCTGCTGCATGGGGACGCCACCAGGCAGGTGTGACTGTTGTTGTGGCGCCATGGACGTAGCTTGCATGGGTTGTTGCATGTGCTGGAAGCTCTGCGGATTCTGGCTAAAGGCGCGCATCTGAGCCTGCAGGGCCGGATTTTGGGCAGCCATCAGCATCTGCTGCTGTTGGGCTGCCTGCTGCTGTGCTAGGGCCTGCTGCTGGGCCTGGAATATTTGTTGCTGCCCTGATCCCATTTCAGTTCGCAGCATATTCCCGTTTGACTGGCGTTTGGCGACCTGCTCGCTGATCTTGGTGTTCATTTGCTTTTCGTACGCGGCCTAGCAAGTAAATGTTGTCAGTTTACGAGACAAGGAAAACACGGGAGAGGTGAAGACGTGAAGGAACGTGTTGAGAGCTTGGTTGGGCAGGAACGGGAGAAGACAAGGAAAGAAGGAACCAGGAATGTGAGGGGGAGCATAGTGCCACTGCTTACTCTGTCTGGCATTTCCAAAAATGACTTTCGCTCGAACTCCAGACCCGCTTGTACGGCCTTTTGCCAATCAACACCTGGGTTGGCTAGGATAATATTTGTGACCCTGTACTGTGTCAGTTGATGATTGCTTGAAGTGAAGGTGACGACAAAATGGTAGAAGAGCAGAGCTGTGACAAAAAAAAACCCGCCGAGCAGTGCCAGCAACCTAAACAAAGGCAATCCCCCAAAGCGACACAAGGCAATAGAGGATTTTTTTTTTTTAAAAAGCAGAGGCCAAAGACCATAGAGGATCACTCACAAGTTGCCAGTCTTCCCCATGCGCTCGGGGATTTGTACTCCAGCTCGCCATCCGTGCACGACGGGTGTGGTGGCTACAAGTTGTTGGTACACGGCAGCCGTGATTTGACTGGGGAGGATACCCCCTCGCTGCTGCTGCCGTGACATCGCCATCTGCTGTTGTAGATTTAGGTTGGCGGCCATGGCCGCAAGGTGAGGGAGGGTGCGCAAGCACGCCTCGACGAGAGAGAGAGAGAGAAATTTCCGGACCGGTTGTTGTTGTTACCCTAGAGAGGGTTTGCCAGGCGGCTTGACCACACCAGTTACGTGAATAGCCCAGGAAACCAAACAAGGGACAATTGGGCTGGCGACAAAGACACGAAGCCGTAGTCTGTTTGTCTATAGGTTGCCGAGAAGAAGCTGCGGTGCGGTTATGTCGGCATAGAGCAAGGCCGTGGTTGTCCTGTGTGCGCAAGTGTGTTGGTATGTACGAGCGAAGACGAGTGCGGATGATTGTGCGAATTTTCGAATCGGTAACAGAAGAGTGCTTTGCGATGGCGAGGAGTCGAAAGAGGTCGAAACGCAGCCGCAAGGCGAAGGTGTGAATGGCGCGAATGGCTGGCCGCGAATTCTTGGACAGGAAGGGTCGTGGACGGCGGGTGTGTTTAGGCAGTCGGGCGCAGGCGAAGAAGGGCGGGCTGGAAAATGCGAGCGAGGCCTGACAAGGCGAACCGGAAGGCGTGAGGCGCAGTGAAAGAGTAGGGTGAAAAAGTAGGAGGTAAGGCGAGCGATCCCGCAAGATGCCTTCAAGACAGGCAGACACGAGAAAAAAAAACAAGAAAAAAAACCGACAGCCAGGACAAATGCTGCAAAAGGCCGCCAAGTGAAGCCAGAAAGATCAGGGAAGCTGCTCGATTATCGTGGCTGCGAAGCGTCGTTGCAAAGTCGTTTCAAGCACGCCCCCAAAAACAAGCACCCAAAACGGACCAAAAATGCGTCGCAAAGGCGGCGGTCAAGAACAATCGAGAGTGTAGCGTGTCGGCTGCTGTCGAGACAAGGCAGCGGCAGCAATCGAGGCAATCGGGACCGAAGCCGGGAAGAGCGAGGTTATGAGCCGGGTGAGTCGCTGTGCCGGGTAGACGAGAGAATAAAAGAGGCAGGCGAGACGGCGCATCGACCAGGCTTGGGAAAGCAACAGACGACGGCTGGCGAGAAGGCGAGGAGACGAAGAGACACGGTCGGAGAAAACCAAAAGGCAAGAGAAAAGAATGAGAAGAGAACAGGAGAGAAAAAAAAAAAGAAAAAGTGTATGAGAGGGAAGAAAGAGAGAGAGCTCGGAGAGGAAGCCAGCTAGTAGCCGCCGCGTCTGTTGGTGAGAGGATGGAGGGGAGCGAAAGCACCAGAGACGGCCGAAGAGTGAGCGAACGGTATTAGAGAACGTGCGTGTGTATACGTGTACAGGACGCAGGGGCATGTGCTCGTGCAGAGTGACGCACTGGCAGGGTTAGGGAAACAGAGAAAACGGAAGAGACGGGCGACGGCTGGCTCAAAAGCCGGGAGAAGGTGTTGGGGGAAGCGGTAGAAGGTCGAAGGAGAGATGTGAGGGACGCGGAGAACGAGGAAGAGGCAAATGACCTAGCGACGCCAGGCAGGCCCGAGTATGGTGATTGGAGAGAGGTGGAGGAGGCGACGGTAGTGGGCACTTTCGGGATGGGAATGAACAGACACAAGTGGGAAAGGGAAAAAGAGGGAGGGAGCACAGCGATTGAGACGGGCAAAAGGTGTGTTGGACAGTGTGTCGAGGTACTCTCGAGGTACCCAGCCGACCGTCCAGCGCAGCCGGATATGTACCGGGCACGCGCTCACGCGCTGGGGTGGTACTTTGGCAAGCCAGCTGATTGGCGCTGAATGTGGTTACTGGATGTGCCGCAAGGGCCAACAGACAAAGTGAGACAAGCTGGTGCGGACAGGCCAGTGCTCATACAAAATACTCATAGTATTACGGTAATTCGAAAGCGCTAGGCTGGAAGCAGCTCGAGCTAGCGACTGTCCAGGCCAAAACAGCAGCAGCGAACCCATCCAAAGCAGCTCTGCAACTTCCCTCGAGGTCAAGAATGATAAAACAGGAAGCAGGTCAGTTCCTGGCCAAAATTGATGCAGACACTTTGCAGACATGGCTCCCAGTACAAAATTGTCATGCATACAAAGTGCGAGTACGAGTACATACAAATAAGATACAACTACAAATACTCGTTCTCCCTCGCCTACGAAATGAACTGCAGGACGTCGGCGCTGCACTCCAACAGGGCAGAAAAGATACTTGGGCAGTACTTCAACGCCCCACACCACCCTCATCATCCACACACGGACGGATCCCCTCCTCCTTGGTTCTCTTTCGTCGCCTGCCCCTGTCTGCTGGTGCCCTGTTCCCTGTCCCTTGTTCCCTTTGCGTTAATGTGCACGCACTAGCCCGGCAGGGGGGTGTGGATGGAACACGCAAGGGTGGGCAGGGCGCGGGCGTCGAACAAGATGTTCTGCAGTGGTCGCCTTGCCTCGCCGTCTGCACGACGACCTCTCCAGGCGCGAGAGAGACATGCAGAGAGGCGGCCAATTGGGCTTGAGCTAGGACATGATTTCCGTCTTGCTAGAGAGAAGCGCTGTACAGGTCCTCCCAGAAACATCAGGCGGGCAATATGGGGGGGGGGGGAAGCTTGGGCGCAAATATAGACGGGTTTCTGCAAGACCAAGAGACTGGCGCTGGTGGAGTCCAGACGAGTGCGACGGGAAAGCCAGCCCTTATTTTTGTGACGGTGCGGGCGCCGGTGCATTTGCCACCCCAGCGGCCGTTGACTCGATCGACAGGCATGGGCTGCACGCCTGAGGCGGAGCGGCCAGGGCAGCCAGGACGAGTCAAAAAAAGAAAAGAAGAAAAAATAAAGACCAATCCGACAGTACGAGATGCCACAAGCAGATGAGATGGCGGCGGACACGGGGACAGCACGCAGGCCTTTGAATGCATGGAAGAGAAGAGAGGGGAAAAAATAAACGTGCGATGACTGGAGAGCTTTCCTGTTTGGGTGTGCGAGGTTGGCGTACGACGACGACACGACGACCACGGCTACGACCATGACTACGACACGACTGCGACTACGACACCGACTACGACACAGCTACCGCTGCGAACATGTACTGATACGATTACGGGAATTAATACTCTCGCGCTGCAATACCCTGTTTTGGCTCTCGCAGCACCCGCCTGCGCCGTCCGCCTCCCAAGCAGTGCGACTTTTCCAAAGATCTGGATGCGAGTACGGATATTTGTAAGGGTGGTGCATTTTATCTTCTAGGTCGCAGCAGCTTCTCTTCTGGCGGGAATGCTGGGACGTTTGGTCGAGTGCCAGCCTTGCTTCGCCTTTTTTGCGGGAGGGCGATGCGGGTCAGGGGCCAGAGAGGGCGGTGGACTCGTACGAGGGCGGTATTATATGCTGGCCACTTGCCGTACGGTTCTCTGGCGGACTCGTGTCTGATGGCGGCCATTTCCCAGCACTTCCAGCACAGGCGAGAGCCATCTGTACAAAGTACGAGTATTATTACTCGCTCGCTCGTTCACACTCGCAAAAATGCACTCGCACACGGTTTCAGATGCAAGGTATATGTCGCCACGTCGATCCTGGCCTGGTTGAGAAACCTCACTCCCAATTGGGAAGGCACGCGCCGAACGACTCGTCCATACTCTGTGCACACGATTATACGAGTGTGCTCGTGCATGTGCAGATGCCGCAGCCGTATTTGTAGGCGCTCCACGGCGGTTGTCACGATCTACGCCAGAATCTTAGCGAGCGTACAAGTACTCGTAGTTATTTCCCTCTGGGTCCCCTCTCCCCCCCCCCCTTCCCCCTCCCCCAAACCTCATTCTTTCGGGGGACCGGTCTCGCCATGCAAATGAGAAACAGCTTTTGCGCGCTTTCCCGGAAGAGGTAGTGAGACTCGCACAGGGATGCCGTCAGCGTTATGGCTGGGAATACTATGTGAGAGGAATATGTACTCGTTCTTTCGGTTTATGGTTATATGGGTGGGAAGAAGGCACCTATGAGATACCGCTAATTGTTTTTCGCCTCTTCCCTTGTTCAATGATGCGCCAATTCGCAGATGGTCAGACTCCACTTTCCTCTCGCCTGCTAGCGCCCGCCGAAAAAAGAGGATACCACCAACAACAAACTGCGAGTATTTGTACATACATTGTACTGCGTGCGAGTACTCCGTACGAGAAGGCACGCTGCAGTGCTCCCCCCCCTCTCATCCCATGATGAGAGCAAGAGCAAAGCCCCATACCGTCTGTGCAGGCGACGAAAATACTGGGCAAATGAACCTGCCCACCAGCTCTTCCCTCTTTAGTCACTGCCTACGACTGTGTGCCCAAACACTTGCAGGCCAAAGGAATGGGCACGGCCATTTGCGGTACATCCATCTTGCCCAGTAATATGCGGGCGAGGAAACCATGGCATTATCCATCTTACTGTGTAAATACAAATAGCGTAGCCCCCAGAGGAAAGGATGTGCAGGGCGCTCGTCCAGGGGCCCCTCCCCTCTATCTGCCATGTATTACTGCAGGTCGCAAGGCCAAACCCGGGCTTCCTCGTAGGGAAACAGGGCAGTAATAGCGGGTGGGGGGGGGGGAGGCAACAAAGAGGAGGTGCCCAACCGTCTGGCCACCTGCCCACCACCCTAGCATCCGGCCCGTGGTCCTTTTTTTCCCGGTGTGCGGAGAGAGGGGGATCCTCTTGACGGCCAGGGCCACAGCTAACAACAAAAAAAGTCACCAACAAGCAGTTGGAGAAATGCGCACGCAGATCATCCAAAGGGGGAGATTTTTTGGGTTTGATTGTTTTTGCATGTGTTTGCGTGTGAGCGTGTGCGTATGCAAGATGCATGCAGATATCGGGGGCTTAATCAAACGAAATTGCGAGCGATAATACTCAAAAATATGTAGTCGTCCTTTGCTGGGGAAATCTCGTACAAAATATGCCTCGTACAAACTGTGACACTCGCGTTTAAGAGACGAGCCACGGCAAACAGCGAAATAGACGTTTGTCCCCCTCCTTTCTCCCTCCCCCCTAGTCCAACCTAGTCTCGCTCTGCTCATTTCTGCTACAAGCTGCCGCTTGCGCTGATTTCCCGGTGCGGCTGTACAGGAGATGCGGTGGCAAAGAGAGGGTCAGGGGGGGGATGCTATTGGCTCTTACGTGTTCCTGACCGAATCTAGCAAGACGATATTTCGCTGTGCCTTGTCTCCCCGGCCCTTCTCCTTTCTCAAATGGGCGAATGCAGACGAGAGGGAGCGCACTGCTGCTAATCGCTCGCTGCTGATCATTTTGCTGCTGCCGTTCCTATTTTCCTGACGTGCGGCGAGTGCGGAAGCAGATGGACAGCCAGCCAGCCAGGGGAGGGGGGTACTTCCCTTTGAAACATACTCGTACTCAGGACTCGTAATGCCTCTGCGCGGCTGCCATGCCATCCGTATTCAGAATGGCATGTGGCCAATTTTGTATCACACACAACGCAGCGCAGTTTGGGGGAATTTTTTTTGTAGGCGGACGTTGACTCTCTGTCCATCTTTGGTACATATGCAGACAAGAAACTATGGACGGCAGCCCGATTTCCTGATTGAGTCGTGTCGGGGCCGCCTGTTTGGCCCTTCCATTGTAGGATAGCTTCCTTCGCTGGAGAATTAGGAAGAAAAAAAAAACGATGCGGGTGATCAAACGAGACGTTGCATCTTACATTTGTGTATCAAGAATGGGAGCACTCTTCCCCCCCTCCCCTCCCCCCTCCCAAAATGACGAGAGGGGGGGATCCCAATTTGCAGAGGATGAGACAAACCCGCACCAGATCAATGTCTTGGCGCCCTACTAGCTAGGACGACAGAATATAGGAAGGGATGGATGGACAAGAGCATCTGAGCCTCTGGTCTATCGTTACTTGGCCTGATCAAGTCCAATTTTTTTTTCAATGGTTCTTGGTTCTTCATGCAATTTTTTTTTTCATTCTGGCAATCACATTGGCTCCTCTCATCTTCTCCCGGCTCGTGGTCTCATTGTCTGCAAAGTTCAAATAAATCGCGCCATTTTTGCTCGATGGGATCGCCATTCTAGAAGTCTTTATCTACACCGTAAGATATCTTACCTTTGCCCCCCCCCCCCCCTCCCCCCCTCCCTTGCTTCCCACTGCCACCCATCTGTTCTTTCTGGAGGAGGGGAGAGGGGAGGGGAGGGGGAGAGAGCCGCTGATCAGGGCTGTGGCCGTTTCACCTTGGCCAAAGGGACAACGTCAACGTATCTTAGTTGTATCTTACTATGCAGTTTGCGAGGCGTTATGCATGGCCGCCGTCTGCAGTTGCGTGTTGGGTTGCTCCCTGCGCAACGCATGCACAGCGGGTAGCCTGCAGACTTGCCGCCTGTCGCGGCTGGTTCCTACGCTCTGGGTTTCGGTCGCCTGCTTTGGGCACAAGGAGCACGCCAACGCTGCGTGGTTGGTTGGGGGTGGGAAATGCGCAGCAGTGCCGGGTCTTGTTGTCTTGCCCTCCGCCTCTTGCTCTGGGGCTTTTTTGGTCCACAGCCCAATGGCTGCGCCTCTTGTAACCTGGAGCGGCTTGTCCACGAAAAATCGCAGCAGAGAGACCGAGGCGGGCGGGTTTGCAAGAAATGGGCTCGTGAGGTGCCATTCGTACTCGTAGGTGCAAACCACCCAGAGAATCCGAGTGCTGGCCCCCAAATGTGCGCTGTTGCTGTCCGACCGGCACGTACAGGAAGGAAGCAGGAGCCTCGTGGCACGGAGACAATGGGACGTGGTTGGGCCGCAAGCCTCGTGATAGGCTCGCGGCGTACGGGAAGGTGAGGGTGGTGCCGACAAGAAGGGGCAGGCACGCTAACAGGGCAGTCTGGCTGGTGAGAGCAGGCATTCCAACAACAAAACGTGGCCCCCTGCAGCGTCGCACAGCCATTCATCAGAAATAAAAACCACCAGGAAAGAAGAAAGTTAACCGGCACGGCAGAATTGGAAAAGCAAATAAAAAAAGGTCATTCTCCTTTTGGGGGCATATCTTTGTCGCTCTTCTGCGCATTTTCGCTTGTCGCGCGATGTCCTGCTCTTTCGCCCTTTATTTCGCCACCCGTCAGCAGCCACACACACACACGCACACACACAACGACTCACCCACCCACCCGTCCCCCATTCCTCCCCCATTCCTGGCCGCCTGCTCACGTATCGTTGCACGGTAGTGGTCTGCCGTTCGCGGCCTACGAGTACGAGTATTACTCGTGCTAAGACGAGAAGGGTCTTTACGGTTATCGTGTCTCAGCACCCAGCGGCATGCCGAACTTGTGGGGCGTGCAATGGGTACGAGCACATACTCATACGAGTACATAATATTATGTAAGGATCCCCTTGGGGAGGGGGAGCTGCCGTTGCAGAGTCAGTTCCCTCTTTTCTTCAGACGACGGGCAAGCCTAGACGGCCGCGCAGCTGCTGGACAACGGTCTGGACTTGCGAAAGGAGTCCTCTTGACCGGCGCCTGCATCTGCCGTCTTTGCTCTGCGGACGACCCCGGAAACGAACCTGTCAGCTTGTGATCAAACGCAATGGCGGTCCTATTATTCAAGCTTATATGTGGGGGCCTGAGCAAGCTACCGTCGCATTCCAATGTGGTAGACCCACAGGGCGAGAACCGCACGTTCGGGCGCCTCTGTGCACACGGTGCAGCTCGTTCTAACGCTGCGGGCACCAACCCGCCAGAGCCGGGGGGGCTAATACCCCCAACCCCTCTCCCCCCCCGTCAGATGCAGCCGCCGGCAACGAGGGCCATTCAGGGGCAAACTTTCAACATCAAGCTTCGATTTCGGCTTGTCGTGCGGCACAGGCGATATTTTGTGAGCATGGATACAAATACAATATGCCGATCCAATGCAAAAAAAAAAAAAAAAAATGACACGGCAGGTTCCGTAGGCACAATCTCAGGGTGCCACGGTTCCCTTGCAAAATGCTCATTATTCTTATGCCTGCCTGCGTTGTCTGGTTCCTGCATGCGTATGGAGGCCATCGAGAGCACCGAGCGGCATCTCCACGAAGCCAATCTTGGCCTTTTCTCACTCTGTCTGGGCGCAGGTGTTCTGATGCTACTCTCCCGTCTTACGAGCTCCAGTTCCTTGCTACCTTTCCAATATGAGCATACTCGGGCTATGTAGATAAACAGATGAATCAAACAGTCGAATCCCGTCTCCGCGCTGGCATCATCGAAAGCAAGTCCATCACGTTGGCACCCTGGCGTCCCCCATCTGAGACGGCAGCACTGCCTGTCTCAGGAAACCTCGAATCGCCAGCCACAGCAGTCAGACAGCCCAGCGCACCCCATCAAAAGATGAATCAGGTCTCGAGCATAAAATATGCATTCCCACTGTTCCTGCAACATTACGCAGGCACAGCCGCTGTGACAGTAAGCAGATGCCGTCTGAGCGGGCGGGAATATGTCACGCAATTAGGCGAATGGGCTAATTTGACGAGCATATTTTGGATTGCACGACAAATCAAGCCTGTGTTTTGCCCAGACTTTTCTAGTGAAATCTAGTGAAATCAGAGGGACATGGAAATATGATGTATTGACTGAGTATATTTGTCTGAGTGGACACCAGAACGTTAATTTATTAACGCCACACCTTTTTCCCTGGACGCGTGAATGAAAGAGGGCAAGATATTGTGCCTTGTCTCTCACGCGCACACACAAATCGTTAGATCTGGAACCACGGTCATCTGAGCAGCTGGACCACAGATGGCCGTTTTAGGGGGTCGGCTTGTAGAATGTCTCTGAGCAGAGACGCGATCTCTTGGCTTTCCGTGTCGCCGATATCACGCGGCTTGTACTGGTGAAATTTGTCTTCCATCAGAGGAGCAGGCGGTGATGGACCCGAACGGCTCAACCTCAACCGAATAGTCTGTCCAATTTCGGACTCGTCGTAGTCCAGGGGGTTGGCAGGGAGCCGCGTCCCGTCCGGGCCGAAATACACGCTGTGTCTTTGCCATTTCGCGAGCATATTTTCTGGAAGCGGGCCAATAGCTTCCGTGAGCTCAATCAGATGCTGGTCATCGATGATGTCTCGCTGGCAGAAGAAGATATCATAAATATCAAACAGAGGGTATTCCGCCCTCTCCATCAGTGCTCTATTCTGTTTGCCGTTTCGGAGATCTGACCAGACGTACACAGAATCTTGCGCGAGCCATACAGTGGAAAACGAACCGTATCCAAGCTTCTGGATGACACGGTAGCGATCGTGTAGCACGTCGCCCAAGTGAACGGGGTGGAAACCGCTAGGCCGGTACGAATCCGCGTCTTCGCAGGGCGTGCCTGTGGACTTGAACCTCGACTTTTTGGTCTGTGGCATTTCCGACGGCGGCGTTGGCGGATCAGACATGGTGCGAGAAGCGTTCAGAGCCGGGCTGGGACTCACAAAAGACTGGTGATGGTGGCTGATGAAGCCGAGGAGGAGGATTGCTGCCGGCAAGTGGTCTACACGTGCTGCCATGTGCACCTTCCGTCTTGAACATACAAGATATTACTATCGTGCCAGGCAAGAACGACTGACTAATTCTCCTCACGATTCATGGCATTTCCTTGTCTAGCCGACGAGTCTGCGAGATGATATTGAGCACTCTGCGTTTGTTAAAGCCACTACCATCTACAGCTGGAATACCGTCTTTCCAGGGAGACAAGGAAATGATGTGCGGCAGATGATAAAGTGTTAAGCCATAGTGCTCGCAGGAAACACGAAACGCGGCATTGGCGCTGGAATGGGCCTTTTGTTGCCGCGCAGCTGGGCGCGGGGAGCTGAGACTGGCACGTGATGGCCCACCTTTGAGCTTCCCAAACCGCTTAGCGGTGAAACCGATACTGATAAGACGGGGCGTCGAAAGCCTCACCACATCACAAAGACTCACATGCTTCCCTCTTGCTCGTCTTTCCTGACACGCACCCACCGAAGCAGAGAGAGCCGTCCCAGGTCTGTTTCTCTTTCTTTCTTCCTTTTTCGTCAATGTTGAAGCGGGCCGGCAGAGTGCTCTCACCTGTAGCTGCCCTGGCTTCCCACGTCCCCCCCTCAGCTTCTGCTGCTGCTGCTGCTTCTGGGAGACTTTCGCTGTCGTCATTGTCGTCATCCTCGTCGTCGTTTGTATTTGTTCCCCATCCGCGGCCATTTTCCACGGACCATACCAAGATGGCTCCGCCCAAGTCTGCTCACGAGTTTGTGGACTTTGTCAACGCCTCACCGTCGCGTAAGTGGACAATTGGGGGGGGGGGGGGGGGGGGGGGGGGGGGGGGAGGGGGGGGAGAAAGGGATGCGTGCAGGATGAATGCTGACTAACCAACAGCCTACCACGCCGTTGCGTCAGCCGTGGAACGGCTCGAAAAGGCCGGATTCGCAGCGGTCAAGGAGCGCGATGACTGGACGTCGCAGCTGAAGCCCGGCGGCAAGTACTATGTGACGCGCAACGGGTCGTCGGTGGTGGCGTTTGCGATTGGCAAGCAGTGGCAGCCGGGCAACCCGGTGGCCATGGTCGGGGCGCACACGGACTCGCCGTGCCTGCGGCTCAAGCCGGTGAGCCGCAAGCAGAACGTGGGGTACCTGCAGGTGGGCGTGGAGACGTACGGCGGCGGCATCTGGCACAGCTGGTTCGACCGCGACCTCAGCGTGGCCGGGCGGCTGCTGGTCAAGACGGCCGACGGCACCATTGTGCCGCGGCTGGTCAAGATCGACCGCCCGCTGCTGCGCATCCCGACGCTGGCCATCCACCTCGACCGCAAGACCGACTTTGACCCCAACAAGGAGACGGAGCTGTTCCCGATTGCGGGGCTGGTGTCGGCCGAGCTCAACAAGAAGCAGAAGGCCGACGAGGAGGCCGACGACGAGCAGAACCCCGCTCTGCTCAAGGCCGTGACCGAGCGCCACCACACGGCCCTGGTAGAGGTGGTGGCGGCCGAGGCCGGCGTGGAGGCGGAGCAGGTGGCCGACTTTGAGCTCATTGTCTACGACACGCAAAAGTCGTGCCTCGGTGGGCTGCACAACGAGTTTGTCTTTTCGGCGCGGCTGGACAACCTGGGCATGACGTACTGCGCCGTCATGGGGCTCATCGGGTCGGTGGCGGCGCCGGACAGCCTCGACAGCGAGCCGGCCATTCGGCTGATCAGCTGCTTCGACCACGAGGAGATCGGGTCGCTGTCGGCGCAGGGGGCCAACTCGAACCTGCTGCCGGCGGTACTGACGCGGCTGTCGGCAGTGCCGGGCACGGCGACGACAGGTATTGGAGCCGCCGCATTCGAGCAGACGTGCTCGACGTCCTTTTTGGTCTCGGCCGACATGGCCCACGCCGTCCACCCCAACTACGCGGCCAAGTACGAGAGCAACCACCAGCCGCTGATCAACAAGGGCACCGTCATCAAGATCAACGCCAACCAGCGCTACGTCACCAACTCGCCCGGCATCGTGCTCGTGCAGGAGGCCGCGCGGCTGGCCGGCGTGCCGCTGCAGCTGTTTGTCGTGCGCAACGACTCGTCCTGCGGCAGCACCATTGGACCCATGCTGGCCGCCAAGCTGGGCGTGCGCACGCTCGACCTGGGCAACCCGCAGCTGAGCATGCACAGCATCCGCGAGACCGGCGGCGCCTACGACGTCGAGCACGGCATCCGCCTGTTTGCGTCGTTTTTCGACCACTACTCGCGGCTCGAGGCCAAGATTCTGGTCGATTAGGACACGACGAGGGCAGCATGACGGGATGATCACGTGGCGTTGCGATTGGGGGGCGATGATTTCAGAAGAAGGGAGAAGGGGTGCAGACTGGTTTGGTCATATGAACACCTGCAGAGGCAAGGACTTTTGTCGCTCCTGCCTGCCTGGCCGTGTTAGGTTGTCTACACCAACAAAATGCACATGTCATTCAGGTAGCCAACCCTCCCTGTTTAGGTCTTTAGGGCTTTTATCACCACCAAGTTTTTTTTTTTTTCAAAGGCAGACCTTCACCATATTACACAGATGCAGACGATGCCTGGCTTGTATCGCAGCCATGTATTCCAGGTTGTTCAGCAGGGGTATAGATATAAATATGTACCTTACCGCTTTTTTTTCTCTAAAATCGGTAGAGTCTCGATTCTCTTACACCTCGCCTGCTTCATTCAGTTGCATTTCTCCTCCTCAGTCCCGACTCGTTTTGACTCTATTCTCGTCTCCTTCAAACATTCCAAGATGGATTCCAGCAATGATTCGATTGCCCCGGAAAATGCCAACATGAACGCTGGCAACCGTGACTTAATCATCAGCTACGCAAACATCAAGCCGGTTCGCCCCCAACCCACCAGAAAACCCAGGGATGCCTCCACGGGGAACCAGTGAGTCTCAGCCCCAGTCCAGTCCAGTCCCAGTCCCAGTCCAGTACCAGTCTCAGTACAGCTCCAGCCCCAGTCTTGGCCTCAACCCCACATGTCTGGGGCAAGCTGCAACTGTGCACGGTTGGGATGGCAAGCATCGGCCCGGGCAGGCTCAGCCTGGCTCTTCTTAGTACTAACATGAAAAAAAGCTCCTCGGATGCCCATGATGCCCATGATGCCAATGATGCCCATGAGCACTGCTTCGACGGCTACATCGACGGCTCCATGAGCCGCAACCTTGGATTCTCAATACCAGAAAAGGAAAGCTACAATTCCAACTACTATTACGCCTATTGGCACGGCCGCCACGACGGCGAGCAGAACCCGTGCCCCATCAGCGATGAAGACTATGCCAGCAGACCTAGCACCCAGTGCTGGCATTGCCTGGAAGACACCGGTCTACGTGGTGCCCTCACACCTCCTCATGCGGTCGGGTCCCCCCCGCCCCTGTCCGACGACCAGCAGCGATATGGCCACCAGGGGCAGACGGAGCCACGGCGGCCGCAGACAAACAAGCAGTGGCGGCAGCATCCGCGGCGGTGGTGGCATCGGCGGCAGCAGCAGCAGCAGCAGCGGCGGGAGCAGCAGCAACAGCAGCGGCGGGAGCAGGCGCCGTCACCGGCGTCAACCGCGACCCTGTCCCTCATCGACTCGCCAAAGACGGAGCCGCGGGCGATCGAGGAATGGCTACAGACCTGCCTGGCGCCAGCCATGACGACTCCGGCCTCCGTTGCCTCGCCAAAGACGGCAGCGCCGCTGGGGATTCGGGCATGGATGCAGATCTGCCTGACGGAAAACAAGACCCCGGTTCCCCCCATTGCCGCCGCTCCAGAGGTCTCGGAGATACCGGCGATCGAGGCAGAATGGCAGGCCTATCTGGAGCAAATACAGACTGGTGAACACATCACCTCGCTAGAGGCGGACCTGCTGGAGAAAAGGTTATCACTACAGGACTACCTGAGGTAGATGGCCCCGGAGGAATCATCTTCGCAGGCCACGGGACTAGATTGCAGAGGCAGAGGCAGAGGCTGAGACAGGCAGATGCAGATACGGACGAGACGGACTTTTTGGGCATTTTTGGGTGTGGCTCTTTCTTGCGGCTGATTATAAATGATTGTAATTGGAATAATGAATCTGCCGTTTAAATCTGCAACGTCTTACTCGTAAAGTCCTTGCAGCCTTACATTGTATCCGTGTCGTCTCAGAGTTGCCGTCTCAACGTGGCCATGCCTATGTGAGAGAGCGTTGCGGGCGTTCTTGCGTTGGCGAATGGAACAAAGGTTTTAAACGCCGAGCAGAGAGACCAGCGACTGGTCATCCATATTTAGTGTTGCTGTCCCTTTTTCTGTTCTCTCGTTGGCCCTTTTGGCCATTTTCCTTGGATTTGCGCATTCACCAATGGATAATCTTGTGTACCATCTATCCCGTCCCCCGAGAATGCCGCTTCTCCCTCTCCATTTCCGCCATCGCTTTTGCCCTCTCCCGCACGACCATCAAATCCACGTGCACCCGCAGGCCCTTGGTCAGCATCGTGTGGAAGACGGCACGCAGCTCGCCTGGCGCCAGGACAGCAGCTGACGCCGTCAAAATCAAAGGACTGGGCTCAAAAGCCTCTAGCAACACGGCCTTGGCGGCAGGACACGCGCGCACGCCGCGGTAGTAGACGTCCTTGGCGAGGGTGCTGTCTGCAGTCTCGCCGCCGCCACCATCAGCAGCCGCCTCGGCGGCGGCCAGATGCACGTACGCCTGCCACATGTGGGCGCTGCCCTGGCAGGGACCTAGCTCTCCCAGGGCCCTCTCAAAGACCGCCAGAGACGCGCGGGCGTTGCCTGTCTGGCGGGCCTGGCGGGCGGAAAAGGCGCGGCCGCTGGGGCAGTCGTGGGCAGGGGCGAGGACGACGGTGTCGAGCAGCTGGTGGACCGGGTCGTCGAGACGCAGGCGTGAGAGGCCCGAGGCGGCGGCCGGGTCGACCCAGGAAAAGAGGCGCAGGAAGATGCCGTTGCGCGGGAAGAGTGTGGCACAGCGATGCAGCGGTGCCTGCAGATCGGCGGGACGGTAGGCGCTGGTTTTGTTAGCATGAGGACGACCGGCTGCGAACGTGAGCAACAAAGCAACAACCCAACCCACCTGTGACGCGCGTGGTAGAAAACAAGCCGCGCGACAGACTGCAGCAGACGCTCGTGAGCGGCAGAAGCGGCGTGGCCACGCGCCTGCAACTCGTCAGAGAAGGCTTCCGCCACAGCGACGGCCGCCAGAAGGGGCGCCAGCTGGCCCTGTGGATGGCCGACCGCGGCCGTGGCTGCGGACAGGAACTCGAGCAGCACAAACGACTGGGCAAATAGAGCGGCTCGGTCGACGTGGCCCATGGATAGGCCGTAGTCCATTCCCGTCCGAAGCGTGTGACGTGCCCGCAGCAGTTGGGCGGGCGACACAGCGTTGTTGTCGTTGTCGTTGTCGTTGTCGTCAGCCGGCAAGAGGCGTCGCAAGGCCGCACTCTTGCGCCCTGACTCCAGCTCCATCCATGCCCACGTCTGCCGCAGCGCCAGCTCGGCCTCCTCGTCCGGCGGCTTGGCCGCTGTGGCGGCCGCGAGAGCGGAGACAATGACCGAGCGGGCGACATCGTCGTGACCCCGCGACAGCTCGGCGAGGGCGTAGGCGTTGTACAGGGCTGTGTGGGTGCGGTGCTGCTTGAGGAGGGCGCGTGCGGCCTTTTTGGGGCCGGCTGGGCTCACGGCTGTGTCGACAGCGAGGCTGTAGGGCGCAAGGGCGGCCATGCCAAAGGTGGTTGTCAGCTGGCGCAGCGTGTTGGCCACCCACTGAGGGGGGACCGGCGGCTGCTGGCTGCTGCTGCTGCTGCTGCTTGAAGACAGCGGTGATGGTCGAGGACGCAGCCAGTCGGGCAGATAGCGGAACCAGTCAGACTGGGCAAAGAGCAGGTCGGCGGTGACGGCCACAGAGCTGCCGTCGCACGCCAGGTCTGGAGGCTTCCGGCCGACGTTGTCGTCACCATCGTGGCCACCACTATGACCACCGTCGCCGTCCTCGCCGAGATAGACAATGGCCAAAAAGGGATCGTTGCGTGCCGTCTCGGCCCAGACGCTCGAGGCAAAGGCCGGCGGCAGCTGGCAGAACTGCAGGTAGGCGTCGACCAGCAGCGGCTCGACGGCGGCTACGAGCTCGGGCGGCACGGAAAAGAGCAGCGGCTCGATGTCGGCAAACACCACCACGCGGAACACGTCCTCGTAGCCGCCGTCATCCACGTCGTCGACGATGCGCGCGGGAAGTGCGGCGGCAGCAGCGCGCTGCTGCTCGGTCACCGCCCACGCCTCGTACAGCGGCCGGTATTCGTCGACGTTGTGCACGCCGTCGGCGATGTCGGCGGCCTCGGCCTCGGCCATGCGGTTGACGACAGCGGCCACGTCGACGGTCGGCAGCGTCTGACGCGGGGCGTCCAGGTCCTCGTCGGGCAGAGCAGCCGCTTCGCCGGCCTTGATCTGCGCAGCAAAGCGGCGCCATCCCTGTGCCCCCGTCTCGCCGATGCGGGGCACCTCGCTGTCCCAAAAGGCACCGAGGCTGCTGCTGCTGCTGCTGCTGCTGCTGCTGCCGTCGTCGGACAGGTCGGCTGCTGCCGGCCGTGCATACGTCGACTCGAGCAGCGCCTGCCAGGCGCCTGTGGCCAAGTCGCAGAACCCGGCATCGTAGAGACACCGCGTCGCTCGGAGGAAGACGTAGATCATTTCGGAATAGAGGTCGGCCTGTCTGGATGGCTCTGCTTCTGCTTCCGCCTCGGCTTGGAGAGCGCGCAGGCGGTCGACAAAAAACGCCCGCAGGCGGTCGACAGTAAAGGTGGAGAGGCTCGTCATCTCAAAGTCGAGCCGGGCCTTCCACAACGAAAAGGGCAGGCGGCCGCCGTGATCGCGGGCCAAGCCCTCCCAGCGCTGGGCCCGCTGCTTGGGTGTCCAGGCTCGGCCGCCTTCGCGCATGCGGGCCAGCTGCAGGCGTTCGCGGTCGGCGGTCGTCGGGGCGTGGCGCAGGGCCGTCTCGAGCATCGACAGGCGGACCTGGGCGATGCCTGAAATCTCGTCGTGCGACAGATCGGGCGGGCCGGCAAGCTGGGCCGAGACTTTGTCGTAGTCGTCGTTGCCCAGCAGCCGTCGCTGCTGGTCTTGGAGATCGACGAGGGCCAGCCAGGCGTCGACGTCCGAGGGCACGTCCTTGACACGGCGGGAGAGCTCGGCGAGCTTCTGCTTCAGAGACGCCGCAGCCGTATCGCCCTGCCCAAAGTCGTCGTTGTCGTTGTCGTTGTCGTTGTCGTTGTCGTTGTCGTTGTCGTTTCCGCTTTCCTCCTCGGCATCGTCCGACGTTGAACCCGGCTCGCTGTCGCTGCTGGATTCCCCAGATTCGCTGGCTGACCGTCCCTCATTGCCGTGTCGCTTCCTCTTCCGCGATGTGCTCAGAGACACAAAGTCGCCCGCCAGATCGGACGCAGCATTGCTGGCGGCTGTTTTTGTGTCGCTGCTGACATGAGAGACATGAGAACGCTTGGACTTGGGAGCTGCCGCCGCCGCCCGCAGCAGCAGCGGGTTGTTCTTGTCGCGGAACACAGATGGCGCACCGCCTCTGTCGTACGGTGGCTGCACCGAAAACTGCTCGGCTGCGCCCTCGTGGCGGAACACGAGCCGGTCCGACGTGCCCAGCACCACGCGGCCGTGGGCGAACCGGTGGTACGCCGGCACGTGTGCCCGGTCGTTGGCGCCGTACTGCCAGACGAGCGGGTCGCCGCGCGTGTCTGTCATAAACAGGGAGGCGTCGCCTCCGTCCTGGCCGTCGTGGCGGTGTCTTTCCTGCCTGCTGTCTTGTCTGTGGTTGTGCCTGTGGTCGTGCCTGCCCTCTTGTCTGGCGTGTCTGTGACTGTCTCGGTGCTCCCGGTATCGATGGTCGCGACTGCGGCGGCCCTCTCGACTCTCCTCTCTGTCCTCTCTGCCCTCTCTGTCCTCTCTGTCTCCTCGACGTTCTCGACCTTCCTGACGGTCGTCCCGCTGCTCTCTGCGACTCAGTTCATCTTCTCGGCTCGATCGACGATGACGGTGGCGATGTCCATCGTCCTCGCGATCACGACGCCTCCTGTCTCGCCCGCTGCGGTCGTCGCCTGTCGACGTCGCAAACGTCGGCACGGTGCGGACGTCACGGCTGTACCTTGACGCCATGAGGTTGGTGCCTGCTGGTGCCTGCTGGCTCCTGCTGGCTCCTGCTGGCTTCTGCGGGCTCCTGCCGACTTCTGCAGGTTCTCGCTCGTTCCTGCTATTTTTGGCTATGGCGAACAACAGCCCCATACAGACACAGTACAATTACTGCTTCTCTTCACACTGTCGGCTTACGCAGCAGATTCTTCCTCGCACCCGTGCTGTAGATGCACCAATCCTCGCTTGCCGATGCATGCAGCCTTGCCGAAGGTTGTCCTGCTGACCGGTCTAGCGCGTCTCCCAAGATCGCTGGTCGTGCTGGCTGTAGCCTGTGTTCCCTGCCCACTGCTGTAGATACGAGTGCGTCAGCGGACGACGCCCCACACCTCTTTGCTGGCTTAGCACCGACCGCCCTGACACGTGTGACCGCACTGTGGAGCAGCGGTTGCTCTGCCTAAATCTCCCGCAGCTGTATTGCTATGGATGGCCAAGCTAAGCCGTTTGGGCTTCACGAAACTCTCCCTGTCACGACCGCTCCGTCCTTCCCTCCCCGCCCTGTTTGTTGTCGTCTCGTCACTCCCTCCTTTCCGCCTCGGCCGCGGAGTTGTCGTCGTCTGCCGGCCGCCTGTATATTTTCCCTATGATTTTAATCGCGTGATTCCATTTGTTTGTTGGCTTTCCATTCGACCTCGACTTTTTCCTCCCGGCTGAGGACTGACTGCTTGACGACGACGCTCCCCCCCCCCCTGCGAAGCTCCCACCCCCCCCTACCCGAACCCGACGAACAGATGCCTCCATCCAGCATGGCCGAGGCACTGGGCGCGTCAGGGAGGCGCAGCCCGCGCCACCCATCGTCGATGCCGCCCTCGCCGACGCTTTCGCGGCACCAGCGCCTCAGCCGGCGCGGCTCCTTTACCGACGAGCAGCCCGACGAGCGCACGAGCCTGCTGGCGGGAAACACGACGAACACGGGAGCCGGCACCATCACCAGCACCAGCGGCAGCCGCGCACAGCGCTCGAACATGGCGCGGCACGGCCATCTCAGCCGCAACCAGAGTCATGTCGGAGGTCCGATGTCGCTGTCGCTGTCGCTGTCGCGCAACCACAGCCGGGGCGGGTCATGGGGCCAGCGGCTGATGGGCTCGATGGCGGCGGCAGGTCCCCAGGAGTCGTCCATGACCGAGTCCAAGGCGTCGCTGGCCGCCGACGAGCGCGTGTGGTACGACCAGTTCACGTCCACCGACTGGGTTCACGACGGCATCGCCGACGCCTACCGCGTCAAGGTCCTGCGCGGCCGCAAGGACTTTTGGGGCCGCGTCTACGTGCTGTTCGACAGCGTCAAGGGCTGGGTGCTGTCCGCCCTCGTCGGCTTCATTGTCGCCGTGCTGGCCTACGGCATCGACGTCTCCGAGGCCGTCGCCTTTGACTACAAGTACGGCTACTGCAAGACGGGCTGGCATCGCACGGAAAAGGTGAGCTCACTTCTGCTGCCCTCGTCTGCCTTCTTTTCTTTTCTCACACCACCCAGGAATGTTGTCCCCACGGCGCCTGCACCGACTGGCGCGAATGGGGCGAGGTGCTGCACGGCGACGGCGCCTCCGAGATGTGGACCGAATACGCCGCTTACGTCTTTGGCGTCATCGTGCTGGCCTCGGCCGCCTGCCTGCTGACCCTCACCACCAAGACCGTCGTGCCGTCCGCCTTCCGCCTGTCCACGCTCGACGAGAACCTGGCCGCCGAACCGGCTCCGGTCCCGGACCTCGACCACGACGATGCCGGTGTGGGTGCCAGTCGGGAGGCCGAGACGAACGGCCACGGCAGCAGCCAGGACCAGGGCCAGAGCAACGGCAACGGCAACGGCAACGGCAACGGCGCCTCCCGTGGCAACGGCTACGGCACCCACATCACCAACGGCAACCTCAGCATCGGCCACCTGCCCGCCGACAAGCCGGCCCCCCCCGGCCCTCCTCCCCCTCCGATGGTCTACTACTCGGCCGCCGGCAGCGGCGTCGCCGAAGTGCGCGTCATCCTCAGCGGCTTCGTGCTGCACGGCTTCCTGGGCCTCTACACCCTCGTCATCAAGAGCCTTGGGCTCGTGCTCAGCGTCGCCTCGGGCCTCAGCCTCGGCAAGGAGGGCCCCTACGTCCACATTGCCACGTGCGTCGGCAACATTGCCTGCCGCCTGTTTGCCAAGTACGACCGCAACGACGCCAAGCGCCGTGAGGTGCTGTCAGCGGCGGCCGCCTCGGGCGTCGCCGTGGCCTTTGGCGCCCCCCTGGGCGGCGTGCTCTTTGGCCTCGAGGAGGTCGCCTACTTTTTCCCGGCCAAGACGCTCTTCCGCACCTTTTTCTGCTGCATCACCGCCGCCCTCACGCTCAAGTTCCTCAACCCCTACGGCACACACAAGATCGTCATGTTCCAGGTCCACTACGCCGTCGACTGGGCGTACTTTGAGATTGCCACCTTTGTCGCCACCGGCGTTCTCGGCGGCGTCGCCGGCGCCGCCTTTATCAAGGCCTCGCGGCTCTGGGCCAAGTCGTTCCGCCGCGTCCCCCTCATCAAGGCGCACCCCCTGCTCGAGGTCGTCCTCGTCGCCCTGCTGACCGGCCTCGTCAGCTACTGGAACAAGCTCACCGACCTGCCCGTCGCCAAGCTGCTCTACAACCTGGCTGCGCCCTGCGACGGCACCGACAACAACCTCGACGACCTCGGCATCTGCCCCGTCCAGCGGGACGACATCCCGCCCATCCTGCTCAATCTCCTGGGTGCTTTTCTCATCAAGGGTGTCCTGACCGTCGTGACCTTTGGGATTGTGCGTTTCCTTTCCTGCTCCTTCCTACTATTCTCTATTTAGTACAGCATGCTAACAATCACAGAAAGTCCCGGCCGGCATCTACGTCCCGTCCATGGTCATCGGCGGCCTCATGGGCCGCCTCGTCGGCCACCTCGTGCAGTGGGTGGTGCTGCGCTTCCCGCTGTGGAGTGTGTGGCGCGGCTGCGCGGCCACGGGCGACGCTAGCTGCATCCAGCCAGGCGTGTACGGCCTCATCGCCGCCGGCGCCACCATGTGCGGCGTGACGCGGCTGTCGGTGACGCTGGCCGTCATCCTGTTTGAGATCACGGGCAGCCTCGACTACGTGCTGCCCTTTTCGCTGGCCATCCTGGTGGCCAAGTGGACGGCTGATGCCCTGGAGCCGCTGTCCATCTACGACCTGCTGACCGAGATGAACTCGTACCCGTACCTCAACAACAAGCACAAGCCCATCTTCACCACCGAGCTGGGCGACATTGTGCGCCGCCACCTGCGCCGCGAGCGCGTCATTGACGTGTCGGCGTCGCCGCTCGTGCGGGCCACCGTGCTGCGCCAGAAGCTCGAGCTGCTGCACCGCGCCGGCGAGCTCGACGGCGGCCTGCCCATTCTGCGCCACGACGTCCTCGTCGGCCTCATCCCCGCCCCCGACCTCGAGTTTGCCCTCGACAGCCTGCCCGACGAGGCCACCGCCTGCTGCCTCATGGCGGCTGTGCCCAGCATCGACGACTCGGACGACGACGAGCAGCACGGCGGCCGCCCCCGCGACCCCACCGACTTTACCCCCTACATCGACCCGGCCCCCGTCGCCCTCGACATCCGCTCTCCCATGGACCTCGTCTACGAGTGCTTTGTCAAGCTCGGCCTGCGCTACATTTGCGTCCTGCGCGACGGCCGCTACGCCGGCATGGCCCACAAAAAGACCTTTGCCAAGTACGTCCGCGACGTCGACGAGCAGAACGGGCACATGTGAGGGGACGTGGGAAGTAGATTGCATTTTGGCGTTTTTGATGTTTTGTCTTGTTCTTCTTCTCTTCTTTCTTCTTTCTTCTTTCTTCTTTCTTCTTTCTTCTTTCTTCTTTCTTCTTTCTTCTTTCTTGTCCTTTTGTATTCGACATTTTTGTTCGACATTTTGGGTTGCACATTGGCACATATAGCGTGGGAACACATCCTAGATTGGATCTCTGTAATAGTTTTCTTTTTTCTTCGGATCCGTTTTGGCTCCATTTCTAGCATAGTTGGGAGGGGCGCTGTGCATACGAGTACATACTCAATACGAGTAGTACAAATATAGTGTATATTGTTCAAGTTTTCTGCCGTGTATAAAGTCCCCATTTTTGCCGTGCGGGCAGGGATGTCTGCCCTGCTCGCGTGGAATAATTACCGCTAAAATTGGCGTGGGGCACCCCAGAAATTAAGCAATGCCCTGCTAAACAAGTCTAACCCGTGCACTAGCAACCCCCCTAAACCGGCAAGACGCGTACATAGGCGAGGTGTCCGCAGTGGCAATGGATGGCTGCTATTAGGTCTGGCCTATCTCTGTGCTGGCCGTGTGGTCAGCTGTACCGTTAGCCGCCCAATTTTTTTTTTCTTTTTTTCGCGCTTCTTGTCTATGACCGAAGTCTCAGCTGAGGTCGCCTACGCCAAACGGAGCCGCCGATAACGACACAATTGACTCTACGAGTACGACACCGAACACCGAGAAATCGGTCGACACCCGACGAGTCGATACGAACCGAACACACACACCACCACCACCACAGCCACTCACGAGACGCACACAACACTGCTGGCTTCTTTTTTTCTTTTGTTTCTGCCACGCTTGCCGCGTCATGAGCCATGGATAAGCCCCGACCGCTGTCGACGGGCGACTGAATGAATACGACTTGATCCCAACAGAAGATCCTCCCAACAGAACAAATCCAGATCGGCAACACAACATCACGACACAGACCACTCCTCCCCCTCCCTTCCTTCCCCTCCCTTTCCCCTTCGACCGTCCTCTCTCCAGCAGACGACCAACGACCACCGCGACGATGCCGGCCACGCGCGGCTTGATGCTCTACGCCTCGGCCGCCGTGGTAGGTCTCCTGGGGCTGGGCCAGCCGGGGCCGGCCCAGGCCACAGATGCCGCCATGGTGTCGCCGACGACAACGACGACAACGACGACGATGGCGGCGGCCGTGACCGAGGTGGCGGCACCGTTTGCGGCGGGAGCGGCAGCAGTCGGCGACATGGTGTCGTCCGCAGCAGCAGCAGCAGCAGCAGCAGCAGCGGCCACGACGTCTAGCGTCCCGACCATCGAGACGTGCCAGTCCAAGACGATCAACTATATTACACACACACTGCCACAGCAGTGTCTGCGGACGGCCTGGTCGAGCGCCAACGCGACCGCGTCGACCGCGTCGACTGCGTCGACCGAGGGCGGCACGGCCATGAGCACAGACAGCGCCGCCGTGTCTGCGTCGGCCACGCCGTCTGCCACCGCAGCCGCAGCAGCAGCAGCAGCACCGGCAGCCGCCGAGGGGGACGCAGAGACGGAGCACCGCAGCAGCGGGGAGGCGCCACAGTCTGGCGACGACAGGCCGCCAGTACCAGAGCAACAAGAGCAGATAGAGACAAACGAGCAGAAAGAGGACGACAGCGACGACGGCCAGGACCTGGCCACGGGCTCCTTCATGTCCTTTGAGGAGTGGAAGATTGTGCAGCTCAAGAAGGCCGGCCAGGACCCGGCCAACCTCCGCCACCGGCACCATGGGGGTGCAGGCGGCGGCGGCCGTCGACACGGCGGCCAATACCCGGGCGCGGACCTCGACAGCGTGGGCGACGAGGGCGAGATCTCGCTCGACTTTGACGTGCTCAACGAGAGGGTGTCGGAGCTGGCCGCCGCCGTGGGCGTCCCCCAGGAGGCGGCAGCCTATGGCAGCGGCAGCGGCAGCGGACATTTCCACTCGGACGTGGCAGCCGCAGAGGGCGGCGGCGGCGGCGGCGGCTCCTCGGACACCACCAGCGAAGAGACGGTGCTCTACGACGACGGCGCGACGCAGTACTACCGCAGCAAGGACGCGGGCAAGACGAGCAAGGAGCGCTTCTCGTTTGCGTCGTTTGACGCCGGCGCGACGGTGCTCAAGACGAGCAAGGGCGCCAAGAACGCCAAGGCCATCCTGATCGAGAACAAGGACTCGTACATGCTGCTCGAGTGCGGCCGCGCCGACAAGTACGTCGTGGTCGAGCTCAGCGACGACATCCTCGTCGACACGGTGGTGCTGGCCAACTTTGAGTTTTTCAGCAGCATGGTGCGCCGCTTCCGCGTCAGCGTCAGCGACCGCTACCCCGTCAAGGCCGACCGCTGGAAGTCGCTCGGCGAGTACCAGGCCCGCAACGCCCGCGACATCCAGCCCTTTGTCATTGAGCACCCCCAGATCTGGGCCCGCTACATCCGCATCGACTTCCTCTCCCACTTTGGCAACGAGTTCTACTGCCCCATCTCGCTGCTGCGCGTCCACGGCACCCGCATGCTCGACTCGTGGAAGGACAGCGAGAACGGCCGCGACGACGAGGAAGAGGAGGAGGAAGTTATCGTGCAGCAGATCCAAGAGCGGCAGATCCAAGAGCAGCAGGAGCAGGAGCAGCGAGAGCAGCAGCAGCAGCAACAACAACAGCAACAGCAGGAGAAGCTGCAGCAACAAGAAATCTATGAATACCAACAGCAGGACCAACACCAGCAAGAGCCACCCGACGAGACTCAGTGGGCCCGCGACGCTGAGCCTCCTGAACCCGGCTTCACGCCATGGCATCCCATGGTGTACATGTGGCTCATCACACAGCCCATGTGTCTGGCCGCCGAGGCAGCCGCCACATCTGGTTCTGGCTCCCCGCGTGTCGCCAGCAGCAACACCGTGTTTGTGCCCCACAGAAAATCACCCTCTGGGACAGCCATGTCCTCCTTGCCAGCAGACGAGGACGACGCACCGCCATCATCATCCTCATCCGATGCCGCCTCCGACTCCCCTTCTGCCCCCCACTCGCCCTCATCCAACTCCAACGAATCCCCGGCCTCTGCGGCCGCCGCGCAGCCAGACTCTCCCTCGTCTCCGCCTCCACCCCGCGACTCTCCCTCTTCCGCTGATACCCCTCCCCCACCCCCATCTCACCCAGAGGACGCAGCCGCTTCCTCGGCCGCGGCGGCCAAGGGCCACGCGCACGATGCTAGGTCGCCACAGCAGCAGCAGCAGCAGCAGCCGCCTTCCAAGTCGGCCACCGTGCCCAAGCCGGCCACCACAACCGTGATGCCGTTGCAGTCGCGGTCCCGAGACCGGACGTCGTCGGGTTCGACCGCGGCCGCTTCTCCGTCTGGTGGCTCTGGCGGCAGCAGCGGCAGCACTGGCGGCAGCACTGGCGGCAGCAGTAACAGCATCAGCGGCAGCAGCAGCAGCAGCACCAACAGCGGCTCGCCGGCAGGATCGGCGGCCGGGGCGACATCGTCGCCGGCGGTGCAGGAGAGCTTTTTCAAGTCGGTGACGAAGCGGCTGCTGCTGCTCGAGTCCAACTCGTCGCTGTCGCTGCAGTACATTGAGGACCAGTCGCGCTTCCTGCAGGACGCGCTGCGCAAGATGGAGCGCAAGCAGATTGCGCGCGTCGACGCCTTTCTCGACACGCTGAACCAGACGGTGCTGTCGGAGCTGCGCGGCATGCGCACCCAGTACGACCAGATCTGGCAGTCCACCGTCCTCGCCCTCGAGAGCCAGCGCGAGCAGAGCCAGCGCGAGACCGTCGCCCTCAGCGACCGCCTCAACGTCCTCGCCGACGAGGTCGTCTTCCAGAAGCGCATGGCCATCCTGCAGTCCGTCCTCCTGCTCGGCTGCCTCGCCCTCGTCATCTTCTCCCGCGGCCTGTTGATTGCCGCTGGGCCGTCTCCGCTCTTCGACCCGGCCACCGCCGCCGGCTCCGTCTCCGCCCCCTCCCCCTACCCCCCTTCCTCGCCCCCGCCCCTCTCCGCCTCCTCCCCGCGCAGCTTCCGCACCAACCTCCGCAACCTCCGCAACAACCTGCGCAGCCCCTACCGCCACGCCACCTACGCCAGCGGCGCCACCTACCCAACCAGCGGCGGCGGCCCCGTCTCCCCACCGCTGCCTCCCTTGCCGCATGTCTACACACATGCACACCCGCTGCAGCAACATCCGCCTAACACCGACAAGGTCCTGCCCTTGACCCCGACATCTCCGTCCTCCTCCTCCCCGGCCACGCCCACCGGGCCCACGCCTCCATCCATGTCGTCGTCGTCCGATGAGGAGGCCACACCCGTGGTCTCTGTGGTCTCCGACCAGCCAAACAACAACGCCGTCGGAGACGACAACAGCCGCACCGTCGCGGCTGGCAACGGCGCTGCCACCGACAAAGGTGACAGCACCCACGAGAGAGGCCTGTTCACCCCCGTGCGGAACGCCGACAAGGACGGCCGAGAGGATTGCAGCAGCCAGAAAGAACAGAAAGAACACAAAGACCAGAAAGACCAGAAAGACCAGCTGGACGGGCGGGAGTTCACAGGCGCAGATGGGCGGACGCCGCTACCGGCTCTGCCTGAAGACAGCCTGAACTGATCCGGCATCAGGGACACCCACTCGTACATATAATAAACCTAATGAATATACATGAGATTTGTAACGATCACTAGTAGTTGGCAGCTGCCACTCTTTACGCTGTATCGTCAACCAGATATAAAAGCAACTGTGTTTGGCATTGCAGATGACGACTCCCTGGCAAAGAAGTCAACATGCCCACTATAAGATGCTACCATGAAAATTACATGCCCCATTTGATATCCCGTCTCCATCCAGTTCTGCCCTCCACGGACCACCTGATAATTACGCAAGACGTAGAGCCATTCAACAACGATATATGGCCTAGTCCAACCAACCTTCTTCCTGGTCCTTTCTGAAATGACTTGTCGAAACATAAATGGCAAAAAGACAGAATAAACAGAATGAACAGGACACTGCCAAATGACGGTTCCGTAAAATTATATCGAGCCTCATCAACAACATGCTCAAAGGTGGCGATGCCTCCCAGTTGGTCTCCAAGCACACGCCTTGAGCGGTGGTAGAACATTCAATGCCCAGTCATACATGTAGCAGTGATCTGAAAGCAACTGTCAAAGAGCAAAAGCAACATGCAAACCTTCAACATGCAAACAAAGAACAAGGCAACCAGATGGAATGGGCGACAAGACGAAATAAAAATACTGTCATAGCACATTCCGCAGCCAGACGGAATGGCTTAGTATCCCAATGATGGAAGACTTCATAGTCAGTGTGGCATATACATGCGCTGAAGTGTAGTCTCGTAGTCGTACTCTTCAAGAGCCGCCATTCTAGTCCCACGATCATACTGAGAGCGACGGCGACGTTGCTCATCCCGATAGTACTGACTGAGATGAGGCGTGAAGAGACCTTGACAGTCAGCCTCCCGGCTCATCATCAAATACTCACGAGAGGCGCTCCTCAACTGACCGATATGCTCTGCATTCTCGCAGCTGCGCTTCATCTTCGATGGATTGTCCGGCCCTGGGAACTCTTCTTCACGACCAGCGAGATCCGGGTTCGGTCCATTGACGGTGAAGTACAGCTATGCCAAGTTAATATTTTCTCGATTCATTGGCAAGAAAATAAACTTTAAACCCAAATTGAGTGGGAAAAAGCAAGTACTCACCTTCGGGCGGTAATGAGGCGCCTCGAGCATGACAGAGCTGTTGCGAAACTTCTGCACCAGGCAGTCTCGGCCTTGGATAGCTAATTGAATTAGCGAGTCAGAAAGAAGGCGACTGCAAAAAAAAAATTGTTTCTACTTACTGGCATAGGAGATTTCAGCAACCTTGTCGCTTCGGAAGCAGTTCCTGATCAGCGTTAGCAGTGAGGCTTTCTCGGAAGGAGCGGTACCACGAACCATCGCTGATTGTCTCTGGCGTTCGCGAACTGTGGCGTTACAATTATTAGCACACAGGGAGTGAAATTGAGGCCGCAGTGTCAGGCCGAAAACATACGTCAATGATATCCAAAGGCTGTGATATAAACTGTTAGCTTAGTTGTACGAAGGGGGAGCTGCGAAAAAAATGGACTTACATCAGAAAAATTGATGAAGGCATATCCGACGCTGCAATAATATTAGCAGCTGAGAGCAGTAAAAGCAGTTTCCTAGCATGTTTTCGATTTTTGACGTACTTGCAATCATTGGCGAAGTCAATGCGCAGATACATGAAATCGTATTTGCCCCAGCTGGACTCATCGATGATAGCCTTAAGCATCCGCTGATCGACCTTGTTGGGGATGTTGCGCAACATGATCTTGATTTCTGTTAGACGATATGCATTCCAAAAACAGATTGATGACCGAGGCATAATGTTCACTCACAGTAGTGCGAACATCAACGCCATCGCGAATACGGTTGATATCGACCTGGTTGTGGTGTCCATTGGGGTTGAAGTGCATGGATCTATCAGCACGTTGGATACCAGCCCGACGATTGGCGTAGCGATTGACCATAGTCATGGCTCTTGGCATGGAGTCGTAGCCTTGGGGGGCCATGAGCGACTGGACGGGGGCACCAGGAGGGAAAATGATGGGAGAGCCTCCGGGCAAAGCTGTCATGCCAGCACCATGCTGTCCATAAGGATCAAGAATAAGCGGAGTTCCTGGTGTGTATGGATTTCGAAGCACCATTGGAACGAGAGCAACCTGAGGAGAACCGCTCATGCCACTGGTAGGAGGGGTTGCCTGGTGACGAACAGGGCCCAGCGAATTGTTTCCAGGTTGCAGTGGCTTGGAGAAGGGAGCTGCCATGTGCCCCGGGGCTGGCATAGATTCAACCTGAGGGTAACGCATCGGCGTTGCCATGGGCGTGGTGATACCATCATTGAGGGGAACAGCTCGGCCGCCATAGCCGTTCGGCTGGTAGAATTCCAGTCGAAGATGCAAACCCTATTATTTATCAGCTCTATTCAATATACGTGATTTGTGTCTGATTTGTAACAGAATGGAACTTACATCAACCATGCCACCGTTGAGCTTCAAGGCAGTGTTGAGAGCGACATTGATGTCGGCATATTCAATGATAGCTTTGAGGGCCCCCTCCTCCGAACGAGGATCCTTATGGAAGGCAAAAAGGTCCCCCTCGGACTGGAGCAGCTTGAACACGGTAGGTTCGACTTGAGACAGGTCCATAGGCGCGTTGTGCAGAAGAACAGCAAGCAGATCTAGCTGCCCTTCATGGAGCGCGGCGATATTCTCTCCAGGGGCGATGAGCTGCCACGGAAATATGTCAGCCAGAAAGTCGAAGTGGTTTCGCAGCGGATTGCGTAAAATAGGACAGACCTGAGCAAAGTCAGGCGGAGAGACAAAGTTTGCAATCCACTCAGGGCCACACAGATGGACATTGCGATGCGTGACACAGGCATCCCGAATGTTGGTGAAGCGGATGTAGGCCTTGTTATTCTTTATGAAGATGTGCCTATTTCCCTGGCAAGGAGATCCGAGAGCGGCAAGTTTCTAGCGTTCGAGTTAGCATCAGGCAGACCATTTGTAAGGTGAACAGTCAGGTAATTTCTGCGTACTGTGAGATAGGTCTCAATGTCAGAGTTTATGACGGCTTCGTTCGAGCACGAGAGCTCAATGCAACGGGACAAGAGCAGATCGGTGCTTAGCATGGGCGAAACTTGATCCGGGGGGCGAGGCTTGCTCGCCTCGGGGTCCTCTGCCTTACGAGACTGTTTCTCGCTGGAGCTGTCCGACGACATGTTATTGTAAAAAGGGTGAAAGCTGGAAGCTGTAGCAGACAACTGATTGTTTACTTTATTCACCTTGCTCTTCGAAGAAGGGGTAACAAAGGGGTCCTTGTCAGCAGGAATGCCTGTGGTGCGGAACCCGCCACCACTGCTCTGCGTGGTAGGAGAGAATAAGGCATGCTGGTTGTCAGAGCCGTCGCGGTCAGGAGTCTGCATCAACTTGGAGGCTGACTTGACCGAGTTGGCACCCGGAGAAAAGGCAACCAAACGAGAATTTGGCGTGCCTCCAACATTGCTAGCATCAGCACCACCCCCAGAGAAAGCAGTGGGCGAGGTTTGCTGGAAGTGTTCCAGAAATTGAGACATGGCTGAGGAAGCAGAAGTTGATAAGGATATGTTCTTTTTCTTTTTGCTGTTACCCTGACTTTTCCTGTTAGCAGACAGCGTTGATATAATCGAATATGACGTGTCACTGGGCAAGAAATGCAGAGATAGACAACACGAGAGCTGGAAGAGAGAATACGCAAAGAAATTGGAGCAAATGGTAAAAAAGAAGAAAAACAACTAGATGAAGATAAAATAGACAACACAAAATAAAATACACAGGAGAGAAGCAAACAAAAGGGGACAGAGGTGAGCCTTAAAATAGCACGTAGCCTGAAGATCGTGAATGAACGGAATATCCGATGCCAACAAAATCGCAATAGAGAGCACAGAAAGAGAACAAGAGGAAAATAATATAGGACTTGCCTCTTTTTATCAACTGGTCAACGTTTTCTTTGCCAAAGGTAGAAACAACCTGTACTCGTGGAAACCAAGATGAAGATGGAGATGGAAGGATCACGACACTGTCGTGAGGAAAGAAGGAGGATGGAAAGGAAGGAAAGGGTGACAAAAATGTTGAGTTCCCCAAAGAAACAAAACTGAAAGGGAAAGAGAACAAGAAATAAAACAAGCGGGGGGGAGGGTGGCTGGGCGACGCGGGAGGAAGGAAAGATGGACATAAGGGGGGCAGGACGGAAAAAATGCCGGGCGATTGCAACGTAGGACTGATGAGGAAAGAGCCACGAATGGGCAATAAAGTGACTATATTGTACATAGAATTCCAAAAAGGAAAGAACAACGGCTGACCTCGAACCAGGAAACCAGGACGGACAGGCCGAAGCTTCACCGAGCAGTTCACGACCGGCACTTGGTGTTCTCGACTGCCGTCACGACAATATGGGATCATCTACACTATGCCATAGATGACTTGGTAGCTTGCCACTTGCAAATTTCTTGACTGTAACGGCCGCATTTGTTTTAGGTGAAGATGAAGTTTGAATCAACGCGCGTTTGACGATACGGAATAGGATCACCAGGCAGTGTAGTGACAGAAATGGACAAGGGGGGGGGGGGGTTAGAATCTAAATAAAATACCAGCTGTACAGACCAGAGCTATGATCTGTGATCAGATCAGCTCTGTGAATATCCTTGAAGGAACTGCCGAAACAGCCTGTCAAAGCCGGTGTCTTAAATAATAATAACCCGATGTTTTCCCCGTGGCAACGTTGCTGCATGGAGGAAAGGGGCAAAACATTCATAGTCTCGCACCTACGAATGGGAAAACCAAGTGCTGAGGTGATATACTATTGCCGGTAGTCGAAAAAAAGGGTCATACGAGTGGGGCTGGTTAGTCGGCACATCTTGCTGTCGCGTTTGTTGTATAGGTATAGCAGATGTCGTGTTTCCGGGATTGATTTTTGGGAGTTGTTGACAGGTCTACGAGTTTAAGGAAAAGAATGAATGCCAGGGAATTCCTATTTTGACTGCTGTATAGCTCTCCGTCGATGACCGTTTACTCGTTTCCTTGTCTGTAGAAGTCTGGTTTGGTTGCATAATCAAACAGAACACGGAGAACGGTCTGAATACCACACTCTAAGAAAGATAGAAAACCAACCAAAACATCGACATCAAAAATAGAATTTGATGTCTGAATTTAAATGTATATTTGTGTGTGTGGCCATTGCGGTTTGACCATTACAAGAGCTTTAGGATTCAAACAGATGGCCTCGGCGTTTGGATGTCTCCTATGCGTTTAGTAGATGTGGAGCATGCCTGTTTCTGGATGCGGCAGACCATAACAGGAAGTACAAAGACAGCTGCTCACGGCCTGGAAAGATGCATTTCCTGTGCTTTGAATTTGACGCAAGACTATGATAAGGTACGAGAAAGAGCTGCCGTCGCTGTTTGTGAACAGGACAACTAGCTTGCCCCACAGCGCTGTCGAGACATGGCACTGCAGCAACCGGCATGAGTGGCAGGCCTTTTGACGCAAGAGTGGATCTGCTCTGGTGAGTCCTTGCTGACAAGCTCCCACAGTTGGCACCCTCCGCCCATGCGATGTTGGTACCGTCTATCTTTCCACACCTTTGGCCAGATTTATTATGCCAACACTGCCATCGGACAGCAAATACAAAACACTCTCGTCAACCGACGTTTTTTGGCCCAGAATCGATGCAGGCCAGTCAGTTTTTGTTAAGCTAAGTGAATACCTTGAGTATGAAACTCCCAAGCTACCAGGACCAATGATTGACTAACTTATCTTGTAGCTTTAGGGAATAAAATAGCTTGCCATTCATCCCTTCCTCTTCCACTCTTGATATAGAACAGCACGTCCTGTCCACTCGAACACATCTCCAGCGATGCTGTGACCAGCACAAATCCTATCTGGCTATACAACTACCGGTAAGTACTAAGGTTTCCCATAGCAGCAGACAGAACACAGTCAGACACATCAGACCCCAAACCATAGGCTTTCCGGTACTGACAAGACGAGGATTACAGGATCTCCCAACTGCCCCTGACGACGGTAAAACTTCCCGACTCTCCTCCCCCAGAACATCTGCACCACCAGCAGTAGCAGCTGGCGATCGACCTCCGATCACGGACAGCAACGTACGACAACGGATGGCCGTGTCCTGCGAGTAGTAGACGAAATCATCTGTTCGTTGCGGTTTGACAGCACACTATATTCTGGTATCCGCAGGACCGAAATTTCGGTGCGAAAGGGGCTCAATTTGAGTACCGACATAGCTCACAATCATACAATGTGTTCTGAAGACCAGAAAAAGCGAGCTCTACAGTGTATGAATTCTGCATCTCTAAATCTATTTATCTTTTTGTCATGCCTTTGCTCTTAGTTGACCGGCAGCGTCACGCCCTCCTTCGAGCTCTTGACGGCCAGCTCGACCAGCTTGATGACATCGCGGGACGACTCTGCGGTGACGGGCACCTCGCCCTTGCCCTCCAGAGCGGCTGCCAGACGCTTATAGAACTCGACATAGGTGGCCGGAGCTACGGTGGGCACGGTGGTTTTGACGAGGCCGGCGCCATCCTTGTGGACGGTGAGAGATCCCGCGTGGGAGGCTGCCTCGACGCCAAAGCTGGGGTCAGAAAAGGCCATGCCGCTGAGGATCTGCGGCTCCTGGGGGTCGAGGTGGCACTTGCGGAAGGCACCACGGTTGCCGCGAGCCCAGAACCGCAGCTGCTTGGTCTCGGCGCTGAGGGCGCTGGCCTTGACGGTGACGAGCAGGTCGCGGGCGTCGTAGTGCAGCAGGATGGTGCAGGCGTCCTCGGGGACGGCGCCTGGGGTGCCCGTCTTCTGCGACGACAAGAACGCCGTGATGCGTGTGGGCAGGCCGTACAGCACGAGTATCTGGTCGATGAGGTGGGTGCCGAGGTCGTACTGGACGCCGCCGCCCGGCTGGGCCAGGGCCTTCCAGGACGCGCGCGGCGCCGACGTGCTGAAGCGGTCAAAGTGCGACTCGAGCTCGACGATGCGGCCCAGGTCGCCGCTCGCAAGAACCTTTTGCAGCGTGAGGAAGTCGGCGTCCCAGCGGCGGTTCTGGAACACGGTGAGCAGAACGCTGTGCTTCTTGGCCAACGCGATGAGCGTGTCACACTCGGCGGCCGTGGGCGCAAACGGCTTCTCAACAATGACTGGGGGAAGTTAGCGATGCTGGCCACGTCGACTCGAGGGCAAGGGCCAGGGGGAAAGAGGAGGGCTCCTTACCGTGCTTCCCGGCGCTCAACGCCTTGGACGCTAGTTCAAAGTGCGAAGGCGGCGGCGTGGTGACGACCACGACATCGACAGTCGCGTCGGCTACCAGGGCGTCGACATCTCTGTAGACGGTGGCCTCCGGGTGGTCCGTCTTGGCGGCGTCGCCGCTACGCTGGACAATGGCGTGCAGCTGAAGCTGCGGCGTGGCCTGGATAAAGGGAATGTGGAAGACCTTGGCCGACAGCCCGTAGCCGATGACGCCGACCTGGAACTGCTTGGAAGAAGCCATAATGGTGAGCCGCTTTTGGAAGGAAGAGGGTTATCACACTGGAGAGATGAAGGGGGAAGTGGGGACAAGATGATGCCTTTCACACAGACGTTGCGAAAAGGGTTGAGCCGCCTGTGAAGCTTAAATGCCCCTCGAAACGCTTTTCTCTCGAACGAGCTGCCTTAGTCGGGGAAGGTCCAGCCGAGAGAAACTGCGAATATTGGTGAGCCCCACCACGTTACCAGCGCGTGACAGCGTCCCTTCTTTGCGGCCAGTGTAAGATCTCTAGGAAGGCCTTGGTCGGAGTGGTCTATTTTGGCAAGTCGCCGTCATCTGCTGTGGGGTGGCAGCTCCGCGGGTGGGTGCGTTCACGTGTTGGCAGCAACTCGCTCATTGCGCACATGTCTTTATGATCACGTGATGGGGGGGAACTCCCGTATTATTACTAGCAGAAATTAGTCGGGAGTTGGTTGGGAGGAGGTGTCACGTGCAAGGTTGAGTCCGCAAACAAACCGCGCCCGCAAAAATGGGGTATGCTACATTATGTGGAGACAGCGAAACTGCCTGACGCTAACATCGCCTTAAACAAACATACAGATTATATGAGGCTCCCCGGGTTAAACAGCGCCCCAACGTCTCGAAAGAAATCAACCAGTGTGTAAGATACCAAGTTTTCTTTTGCTCTAACTCTTTGTTAGGAAAAGAGCACCACATCTAGTCAAAATGGATGACGAAAGCGCGGATGGCCACATCTTTCGACTCTCACAGCCTCTGCCGGGCGGCCAGCTGCCGAGAGGGGTCTCAGTGAACGTCTTCCAGGTCGACGAGCAGACGCATGCTGTCGGCGTGCACCGACTGGAAGACACTCAGCTGTCAACGAGCCAAATGTACGACACACTGCACGCAGAGGTATTCGACGACGTCTCTGAAATGGGCTTCTGTCCGCCACAGACAGCGTATCTCTTATTCGACTTTGCCGAGCCGGTGCGCAACGGCTTCCGACAGCTGACAGACATTTGCCGGGGCTGCCTAGCATCGTCGTCACCTTTGTCGTCCTCGACGATCGAAAGCTTGGACACGTCCCTCCAAGCCTCGACGGGCGTGTCGTTACTGCAGACGCCCAGCATTCGCGACGTGCTGCTGTTTCTCGCCGTCAACGCGCACAAGATCCCGTCGAGGCGCACTCCGCAGCTAGCCGAGACGCTGGTGTCGCTGGCCAGCATGAGTCCTCCGTCAGATGAGGCAGCTACGTATCCCCTGCGAGCCTTCATCCAAGACCCGCGCTACGGCGAGGATTTCCAGTTCCCGCAGGCGGAATCAGAACTGATCTCGAACCACTGGCGTCCAGCCACAACACGGCGCACGTTCGGCTCGCTCTTCCACTGGACCGACGCGGACTTTGCCAACAGCGACGAGGGACGCAAGCTGGAGCAGGGAACTGCGAGTCTGCTGCAGGCACTCGTGCACACTGGGTTTGTGCGCATGCCATTGTCCGAGACGGCAGAAAGTAGCAATAGCAACGATGTAAAAGAGAAAAAGAACTTGAGAAACCCGAGAGAAAACCACGTCGTGTTCGCGGACTGCGGGGAAGGTTCCAGGCTCTGGCCAGGGAAGGATTGGAGCAAGTGCCCATCCCCAAGCATGTGTCTGCGGCCGAGAAGAAGCAACAGGCTGAAGCGGCGGCAGCGGCGGCAGCAGCAGCGAAAGTCCAAGACAACACGCGCCAGCTGTTGGAACGAGCCGCCAAAGAGGGCAATGTGCGTGTGCTGAAGCAGATTGTGGGTCCCGATGGCATCTTTCCGGTGGCCCAGCTGCCCAAGCAGGTCATAGCTCGCCTCTTGCTCAGCACGGTGGAACTGGCGACGCACGGGACACATGACGCCAATCCAGAACGTGACAGAAAGCTGGTCTACCTGCTGGACGATGTTGAGAACGGCGGTGTTGGAATTGATCCCAACGTCGCGGCGAAGAGTATGGTGGGCAGCGATCGACCCGAGGGATTCACCCAGACTGCACTGCACATTGCTATGCACACCGGGGACACGCAAGCCGTCGATCTGCTGCTGCAGCATGGAGCAAGAAGCGACATCCGGGACGAGAGGGGACGTCTTCCTAGCGAGAGGAGTTTACCCAAGTAGAAACCTTGAGGTTGGGAAGGGAGGAAGGGAGAAAAGATGAGAGTTGTTTAATTTCCTTGGTCTTTCCTCATATTTTTTAAGCGCGTACGGATATGAAGGCATAAATTGGGAGAATGAATGATGAAAACGGGAAACAAAACAACTCACCAAATGACTAGCCCCTCCCCGTATCTTACGAGGAGAGCTCAGTCTGACTTTGCTCTAAAATTGTTGTAGCACCAGAAAGAATGGACGTAGCGTGATTCGAACACGCTCTCCTAGAGAGGAGCGCCAGGTGTTGGTGCACCATACGACCTTAGGGCTGGCGCCCATGGACTTTCGACCATGAAGAATACAGGCTTTCACCCAATGAAGAAAAAAAAAATAGAAGATAGGCTTTCGCCAATCAAGGAATAGGAGGATAGGGTTTCTCCTGTTCACCCGGCTCGAAAACGGTCGACACGAGCTACTCGGGTACAAGAACTTGGCGTGATTGTCTAGTGGTGGTCATCGTTTTTTTTCGAGGGCTTGTCTGGGGTAGCGTAATAGCCCTTCCGCTTTCGATCTTCGCGTGACTTGAGCAGCTCGAACAGTGAGACGGGTTCGGAAGTTTGGGGCGGCAGATCTTCCGGCGCGATGGGTATAGGGACGGTGTCCACAACCTCCCCCGCATCGTTGACAAACCGGACAGGGGCCAGCGGGTCTTTAGGCCAAACCTTGTCCTCCACCATATCCTTGGTGACTCGACGGCCAAATGATTGCCACCGCACATGCCGGTCGTAGTCACCCCAACCAACACAGACGCCAGGCGGCCGTGGATTCAGCACGGTGTGACCAGTTGACGTGGCTGAGCGACGCTCGGACGATTCGTTTCGGTGCTCAGGGGAGACGAAAGACGGCGATTGGGCTATGGTCGCAGGGTCCGATCCATTTGGACCGATCAGCTGGTCAGGACGCCAGTTGCCATCGGTCATGACGGAGCTCATAAAGTCGTTGCCGCGCTTGAGGTAGTGATCTGTGTCCGCGGCCGGCTGGTCATACAATAGAACGTCCGCCGGACGATCAACAGCGCGGATATCTCGGTAGTGATTCTCGACGTCGAAAGGGGGGTCGGGAGCGAACTAAACTTCCCAACCTTGGGCTTCCAGGGCGGCTACCTCCTCCTTTGGAACGACTTTTATTTCCACGCCCCGTCGCGAGCCACCTACCATCTTGTAGATTGTTGGCTTCCCCGGATGATCTTCAGAGACTTCTCGGCTCAGTTGGATATACTCGGTATCGAGCCTGTCGCCAGTGTCTTTGGCAGTTTCCGGACTGACCCACATTCGAGGTTGCAGCTTGGGCTGTCCGTCCTTGTTCGTAGTAACGTGAAAGCAAGGCGCGCCGATCGAGCGGTAGTATGCCTCTACTTGGCGTAAGTAGGCGAACAACTTTTCCTTTCTCTCCTCGTGGTCTCCGCAATCATCCCTCAAGTACTCGGGCCAGGTAGGTTCGTCAGACAGGCTGACCAAACTCGAAGGGCCGACCAGAGTCGACGTAGAGGCGGCGCCGGTCGGAGGCATTGCTTTATCGGCAGGAGCTGGAGCTGGCATGGCTTTGGCTGGCACAACAGGATCGGATGCAGGAGGATCACCGCTGGCGATGAGCTCGTCCATTGTCGTGTGTATGTTGATGTTGTTCTGAATGCCAGAGGCAGCGGCCTGGTGTCGTTGTGGGATATTTGGTTATTCGATGGCTAGTAAGAAGATTCTCGTGTGGAATGAGATGGATGTGAAAGAGACTGAAATCGACCAAGTCAACGCAAATATTCTAAAATCTGAGCAGAATTTAATGTTTTGCAAACTTTGCACACTCGCACGGGCCGTCTTGGGTTTTCTTGTGTTACAGAGAATGTCTTCCAGGTTCGCCACAGGTCATTTCCCAACGCGGCAGTGGTGCATACGGCGGACGTGTTTAGTCGGTTCTTGACGAAGCCATTACGCTTGTGACGGCCAGTTTAAACAAACAAATCGATCGCATTGACACAATACGCCAGAAACCGTGTACATCAACTTGAATTGGCACCACGGCGCACGTATTCTCGCCAGCTCCACGCAAGAGGCCGTTTTTCACGCATTCGTTCATGCTCGTATATTATTCCAATGGATCGCTAGATGTACTTACAACAAGGAGCAGTTTGGCCGTCCGGCGTGACAAGCACGCTGATTTCTCAAAACAGGTAAAATAAAAGCAAAAAGGGACACGCAAAGCAAAAAAACCGACAGTCACGCCAGCGGCTTCCGCGCCCATACGACGTTTTGGTTAGTGTAAAGGCGCTGCTTGCCGGCGCGCAGCTCCTTGCGCAGGTGTGCAATGTACACGATGACGGTCTCGCGGGGCCAGCCCAGCACGGTGGTCATGAATAGCACAAAGCCCTCAATGTCCTGCAGGATCGAGAGCTGCGCCAGCTGGCCGATCTCTTTTAGGCGAGGGTCGGCAGGCCACTCGCCCGTGGGTGCCTACGACGGTTAGTGTTTTACTATATACTCGTACAAGGGCTGGATCTTAAGGCTTCTTACTTTGATAAGCTTGACGTGAATGTCTTCAAAGCCAGCGGCCGTGGCGGCTTTTTCTTGCAAATGGTCCTCTATCACGGTAAAGCTGCGGCCGGTACGCCGACCGCCTTCAATAAATAATGGGCCCCATTGGCCGACGGCCGTGTCAGACGGGATAGGACCGTCCTCGGCCAGGGCCACGACGGACAGCTCGTGGCTCTCGACCCAACCACCGGGCTTAAGGCAGCGGTACGCTCGGGCAAAGAGCGCATCCCAGTCGGGAATGCTGCCAAACATACCCCGGATGTGGATAAAGTCGAACTCGTTGTCGCGAAACGTCCATTCCTCTGTGCAGTCTTCGATTTCGCTGAAGAGGGCGGGAGGGAAGAAGGGAGGATGTTAGCGGCGCAGACAGGAGAACGAGTGGGGATCTACGGACAAGGTGAGATTGGGTGGAATCCAGGTCGGCTGGATCGGAGACACATCCGTGCCAATCACCTGGCTTTCGGGATGCATGTCGGCAAAATCGCTGTGTGGCATGCTGGTCAACGTATAATAAACCTAAGGAGGCGAAAAACGAGGAAGCAGTGCTTACATAGCCCAAATTCCTATACGCATAGTCTTAGTACAAACATAACAGGGCGGTCAAGACAGCAGCAGCAACATACCTGTGCCCGTTCCGATGTCGAGAACTTTCTAAATCGATGTAAAAGAATAAGCCCCGGCCCACGGAGACAGCGCAATGGATATAAAGTACAGTACAGACCTGCGGATTTTCCACCGGTGAAATGTAGAGCTTGTCTTCCAAGCACAGCGTCATCATGTGGTGCCTCCATACAGTCGTCAGCGATGGTCGATAGTCGGTGGACCCCCAAGAAGGCCGTTCCACGCAACCTACCACATGTCCAACGACTGGCTGTGCCCCTCGTCATTAGCGCCCCAGTACTGCGCATTACCGATTTCGCTGTGGTACGTGCGGCCGTTAATGGTGCGGTAGTGGAGAATGCTGGACGCCACGGACGAGGTCGATTCGATCATGCTGCCGGTTGCCGAGTCGCCGTCGTCAATGGTTTCCTGCAGATGCGTTGGCATATCAGATCGGCAGAACGGAAGGAAAACGAGGCGGGGGGGGCAGGGGCAGAGGCAGGGGCAGGGGTAGGGGAATGTCCTGTCCACGGACCTCGGGCGGTGCGGCCCAATGCTCTGCGGGCAAAATGCCCGTGTCTCCGGGCGACGAGGCGACCGGCGATGCGCCTGCACTGGGCTTGTCCGACTTGGCAGGGGAGGCGGCAGCGGCTGCTGCCGGGCTGTGGCCTTTTTCCACAGGCTTGGGCGTGGTTTCTTTGGTTCCGGCCATGGCGACAGATCTCTCCACACGATTGACTTTTGGGGGGAAGGAAAAGTAGAAAAAAAAAGGCGATGGAGACAGCAGAAGAAATTAAATAGAGCGACCAGATGGGCATCATCCGACCTGCCATTTCTCTCCCTTCCCCCCACGGAGGGGTCAGGGTCAGAAACGAACCATGCACCCGCGTTCGGCGGGCAGTATTCGTACAGGGTCTTAATGGAACGTCGTCATCCAAGCCAGGTGCGTTGGGCCAGGCGGAATGGGCACGATAGGCGTGACGGCAGGTTGACTGCTACGTCCCAGTTTAAAACGGATGCCTTAGTCAACCTTTTAGAAGTTGGCCAACTCTGGGGCGATTATCGGCCACCAGATCTGCAAGCCCAAGCACTCCCGCAATCGTGCGGAAAGGAAACAAGCTGCCCGATTCGCCCGGCACACCGGACCGTAGTGGACAAGTTGATCCCATATTTAGACCAGAATCCCATGCCGGCCTTCTATGTTGCAAGCGCCTTATGTTACTCCATGTGTGTTAGTGCCGAATGACCCAATGTCCCCCCCCCCTCTAAACCCGCTGTATCCCCACAGGTCCCATCTCTTCTTACTCTTTCCCACCCTGACCGTAGCGCTCACGACCCGTGGACCTCCTAGGCCGTGTGGTTCATGTGTATGTGCCACTCGGCCATGAAGTCGATCAGGCCCGGCTCGATGCCGCGGTTGACCTTGACAAAAATGGTCTCGTAGCGGCCGCCAAAGTACTGGTTCGGCCGGAAGTGGTCCTTGGTGCGCACCACGTCGTAGTACTGCGCGCCGTCGGCCTAACCGTAGAAGGACATTATCATGACGTCTACGGTGTGATTCTGCGATGTGGATAAGCTTGGCCGTGCCCACTTCGGCAAGGTCGAGCCAGTCCGCCGCGATGGGATCGGGCGACACATGTGCAGTGCGTCGTCGTCGTCGTCGTCGTCGTCGTCGTCGTACGCAGCTCGGGACCCGTGCGGCGTACCGTACTCAACCGTCGTCTCGGAAGGGCACAGTACCAGGGCAGACCCTCCAACAACGCAATAAAATCCAGCGCAGTCAATCATAACGGGCGTCGTGGGCAACGTCGGCCGCAGCGCCAGTGGCAGGCCCGTCACAAAAATGTGTGCGTTTATTATGCGCACGTAGCGGCCGTTGGTTTCGCGGGAGAGCGGCAGAAACACCGACTGGGTGTGGTCTACCCGCCAGGGCACCGCTTTCGCAGGTCGGTTTGGTATGACAAGTGATTGGATGGATGGACACAGAGGGTTTCTCCTCATTAGACGGCACTAAGGATGTCCCCGGCCGTGATGGGTTTCTTGTAGCGAACGTCGTGCCAGAACAACGTATATGGGCAAATGAGGTCGGACATGTCCAAGAGCACATTTCTCTCCCAATTGCGTGCCAGCGACGAGGTGGAGAAGGCAAATCCGGCCAGCTTGGGGAAATCTAGTGCCTCCTGAACTTTGACCGGATCGTTGTCCCCTGGTTCGATGTACTCGTAGACGATGGCCAGATATTCTCCCTTGCTGTTGCTGTCATAGTCAAAATGCTTTGTTGTCCTGTAGTCGATACGCACCGCTGGTGCTCGGAGCTCTTGTGGGAGGGCTGCCAACACGTCGCTGTGCACTTTCAGCCAGCCGTAGCACTTGCGTAGGCGCGGGATCGACGATATGGTGTTCAGTTCCATATTGATACTGGCCGAGAACTCGATTTTTTTAGAGATGTCCTGCCGCGCCTCGTCAGAAAACGATTCAATGTTCTCAATGGCATCGACCCATTCTCGCGGGTTCGCATACAACATGACGGGTGCTTTTGTCGCGTTGCCGCTTTCGACTGCCGTCGCCATCATCTGCAGCAGTGCGCTGTTTCTACATTCGGTCTCCGGCGGAAAGTAGGGGTGGTTGCTTCTTTTCCTGTCCCAGAGCTGGGTTTGGTTGGCACACGCAACAAAACCAGAGCGCGAAATCGCGGCACCTACCACTTTGAGAACAAACGGCCCCTCGTCGCCGAACCGAGCCTCCCAGCAGTAGCCATTGAGGCCGCCTCCGAGGCGCCGAACCCAGCGAATTGTGTTGAGATCAAATGGGCATCTGCGCAGCTGCGGCTTCTGAAGGTCCTGCAGGGTACAGCTGGGCGGTCCCGTCATGGGCGTGTCGCTGAGGTAAGGCCATTCTTTGGCTTTCGCCATCAGCTTTATTTCCTCGAGCGTTCTCATTTTCCCGAAATTTGTGTGAAATTGAGTGTGTGGTGAGGAAATGAAAAAGGCGAAAAGACTGTAAAGGAGATGATTCGACACAGAATGATGGTGCCATTGTTGCCTTATCGGACAGACACAACCACCACCAATCGGACTCCATTTCGGCTGCCTGCAGAGGAAACAACCACAAACACCCAGCTGCTGCCCATTTCAATGCGGCATTATGAAAGTCAGGCTGGCATGTCAGTTTTCCGACACATTGCAAAATGGTAAAACATCTTCACTTGAGTAGTACAACAAATTTGTAGAAATATTTTTAGAGACACCTGCCGGATATCTCTGCCTCTATTCAGCATAAATAGCGTAGTATCTTATCAACCCTCCGGTAGCACTCCTGAAGAAGGGACATCTTCCTCCCTTATTGCCACAATGCTCTTACACGAAACTTAACCACTCTAAATTCCATCTTCGTCTTCTGAGGTGAGTTCAAGCTAAGCCGGCTCTGGGAGGCAGCTAAGCTAGGGATGAGCGAGGCTGAGTAATACGGAGCCAAGCTGACCCATTTTTGGTATTATGCTTATTAGCAACCACTTAGTTATACAGGTCGAGATTAGCAGTTCCTGTCGAGCTGTTGTACACCCGTTCTTTCTCGACAGCTTTGCTTTGACTTGTTCAAGGAGATAAGAGCATAAAGCAATATCGTAAGATGCTTCTTTTCAAGATTGGAAATGTTCGATGAGACAGAATTTCCCATTTTTTTATTTAACCGAGGGTTTATTGGCACATGTTTTCATAAAAAAAGGAGGCAAAAAAAAAAAAAACAAAACCCAGATTTTCCCAAACGAAGAGACCCAGACAGACCCGCCCCGCACCGGCTCTCTTGTCACTAAAATACTTTTGTCTCTCTTTCTCATTGCAGAAAACTGGTGACGCCTCGTGCAGAGAGTGCATCCAGTAGTTGTTGGGCATTCGGCGGTTGGAAATAAGAGACAAAGTCTGCCAGGGTGGCGGTCGTCTGGAGAGACGCAAAGAACGGCAGGGGAAGAAGAGGCGGATCTTGTTCCACAGGTTGGCAGTAGAACACGGCAAACTCTGACACATCGCGGCCATCCGCCGGTGGATGGACAAAAGAGGGGGTGTACGAGAACATTTTTTTTTCGAAGAGCCTGAAGTGTGGTTGTAGACGTTGCCCCTCCTCGTTTGGTGGCTGACAGTAGTAAACATAGTATTTCACTTTCCATCTGCCGATGCTCTCAAGAGACTCCGATGGCTCTTCACCATCTATCCACGTACATATGGGCGCGGTATCCTCTATTGCTGTCGTCCAGAGGATTGGCGTAATTTCTTTTTTTGCTCTGGAATCTTCATTGTCGCCTGCTCCAAGGCGGTGCTGGACGTCCGCCGAGATTCTGAAGGGCTTGTGAAAATCTGGGAGGGGGAGGGACTGAAGGTGCTGACGGGCACTGTCTGCTTCGATACTCGCAGCAAATTTGGGCAGAGAGGAGGAAACTTCCACAAGTAGCCCAAAAAGAAACCAGTTGTACTCCCAGTTTTGGACATGACTGTCTTTGGAAGACGAAAGACACGAGAGATTGCCTAGAACCAACAACCAGAGATTTTCCATAAAACTGAAGTCCGAGAAACGTTCTATGCCGTGCACATCAATTTCCGGACACATCGCGCGCTGAAGGAGATGGCGGGCCAAGGCTTGGTGTTTTTGGTGTTTTTGCTCTTGGTTGTCCGGCATCTCCTCGAGCTCTCTCCCGGTGCTGCAAAGGAGTAGCAGGTCCAACAAGCTGCGCCGTGAGTAATGGAGCCGATGACGCAGGGCCCATAGACATGAGTCCACGTCAACACAGCCGTTCTCGTCCTTTAGTTTTACGAGATCTTGGGAAACGAGTTGTACTCGGTCGTTCAGGGCCGTATACCGATCCATCTCCTCCGGAGAGGGATCCCTGCCCCCGGGTTGAGCGCGTCTGTACTTGACAAAGTCGTCCAGACTTGGCATATAGCATTTCACGCCCAGCTCAGGATAGTCATACAAGCCTGGAAAAGTAGCGGCCATGGCCACGGCAGCCTCCATAGTTGCCATGGGTGGGTCGAAGTCGTTCACATAGGTGTGCCAGTACGTGCCCAAGTTCTCCAAGAGAAATTCAGGGATGGATCGATGGGTGAACTGGACTAAAGTGGCCTCTGGCAGGCGGGCCTTTTTAATTAAAAGGTGTTTCCCAAAGGGCCTTGTCGGATACTTGTTATGTAGGACTTCCAGGAGACCCTTGCACTGGCCCAAGATCCACTCTTCAGATGCCTCCAAAGTCTGCGGGAGACTGGCTTTGCAGAGGACGGGGGACTGGCCGCTCTGCATAGAAACCAGCGTGTCTAAGAATCCGGGATCTTCGGCTCTCTGCCGGATAAAGTAGTGCAACAGAAGACAGTCCAGCGAGAGGACCGGTCGCCAGGACTGGTTTGGCCATGACATGACATACTCATTAGGCGACACATAAACGGTGTAGCCCAGCGTAGCTGCCACGGCTCTTCGCTCCTCTTTGGGCACAGCATCGAGAAGGGTCTTGAGCAGATCGTCCAGCTTGGGGGGCATCGTGCGAACTGCCTTCAGCAGATGGCCGACCGGCTCGTGGAGTCGCAGACGCTTGTCATTGATGTTCCGGAGCACCAGCGCGGCCCACAGAAAGACGCCGTCAGAGCCGTTGACGATCTCGTCGCGCAGCTTGCAAACGTTGGCATCTTGAAAGCATACCGTAGCATCGGGCTCCTGCAGCTGTTTCTGCAGCCGCTGGCTCACATAATGAAAGATGTCCAGATACGTGAGAGACTGCAGTCGCACACGACAAGGAGCAGAAAGCCGCGCCATAAAGATAGGCAGCTCGCGACTGGAGACGCAGATCTTGAGTTGGCCACCAGTGCTCTGAATCCAGTCGTTGAGCATGTCAGCCAAATCCAGGTGTGTCTCGTTGCTGTCGTCGAACTCATCAAGGCCATCGATAAAAAAGCAATAACGGTAGCCAGACAGTTCGTTTTTGTCGTTGTCATCCTCGCTGCACTCCGTCATGACGGTAAACGCGGCTTGAACGGCCATATCGCTCAACACAAGCGGCGGTCTTGACGTCCAGGCGTCATACTGGCTAGGATCCCACAGCTCGGGAAGCAGGGAGGGAATCATTTCTGGGTGTTGGCTCAGGGCTCCGTGCAGAAGTGAGCGCAGAAGACCAGCCATGTCGTGCTGTTTCGGACTGCCGGGTTTCCAAAAGAAGCACGAGCTAAAGACGAGCGTCTTGCTGCCAGCCCAGCTATGAAGACGCTGCATGGTGCCAGGGTGGTTGGCCAGCAGCTTCATCAGCGTGGACTTGCCCGACCCGAGCTTGCCGGCGAAGTGGAAGATGCCGGATCCCTCCGCCAGCCAAGTCTTGAAATTGGATGAAATGGCCATTCTTTCTCGGACGGCCTCTTTGCCACTGACATTACTGCCTGTCGAGGCCGGCTTGTTCTCTGAGCAGTTTCCCTCCACCTTGTCTTCCAGAATCCATTCAAAGGTCTTATCAGCGGCCCAAGAGATGCTGTCATAGCGCTCCCCCATGCGGTCAAAGGCCAGCGCTTCTAGGATGTGCCGGGTGTTGGCCTGCTCTCGGAATACCTGCTGCTGGTCCAAAAAGCCGTCGACTGATTCTTGAAGGCGCCCGAGCGCCTCGGCAGTTTCTTCGCTCTGGTTATAGGCCAGCGTGCAGTACAGCTGTTGACTGCACCTGTCCAGATTCGCCTGCAGCTTGGCCAGCTCGTCGCGAAAGCATATCGTCTTCAGAGCGGCGTGGATGATAGCCCACGACCTCCGCTGCCCTGGCCGCACCTTGCTACTGGTAATACGCTTCAGAATCCTGCTGGCCAGAGACTGACACTGCCGAGCCAGCGCCTGGACGACCGGATCCACACGGCCGTGGCGAGGTGCGAGCAGATCTCTGGCCATGGTTTGCAGCTGTATTGCTGTGATCTCGATAGGATCGACCTCTGTTTTGTCTGCTCCTTTTCCGATTCTATAGGCGACCGTGAGGAAATCGTAAGTGAATTGGACAAACGATAAAACGGCACTGGCCGTGCCGATAGCACTAGCAGGATCCATGGCCGGCAGTTGGTGATGAAGGCGAGATGAACAGAGAAAGGAGCGAGACAGATGAGAAGACAAACAAAGTCGGGTAAGAGCCTGACGTCTGACGACTTCCGAGCCTCAGCCGCATTCAGGCAGTGCTATCCATAGTGGATCTGCAAGTAAGACTTGCCAGTGGTTGAGAAGATTTACACGTCATTTTTTACTTGGATCCACTAGACCAGGCTGTGTATGCCAGAGTCGGCAGAGTAGGTGCAGTTCTGAATATCTCCCACAAAAACACCCTCGTCGTCAACAGAGAGAACCACGACACAACCGGCACTTGAGGAACCAGACAGACCCAGAGAAGGAGCCGTAGACATTGCACAGCTCTTCATCGTCGGCTAGGACGTAAATGGCAGAGCCACTGCAGTTCCCGTCAGCAGGGATTGTGGCATCGTGTGTGATGTTGCTGGAGCCAGCTAGAGAGCAGCTGATGAAAGAGGGAGTGGTCGATTGGAAAGACGTGCCGTACAAGTTCTTCTTATCATGCTATATAAGCAGGATGAAATCTTGTTAAACGGACTTGGACTCGGGGTGATCGACGAGCTTGCGCCTGTTGTCGAGGTGTTGGCAACAAGGTCGAGAGTGAACGCAGCGTCGTCAGACACAATGGTGTAGACAAAGCAACACAACTAAAGTGAATATTTGCAATGGATGGTGAATAGAAGTGCTTGTCTCTGTTGGTTGTTGGTGTATGTCGAAGCTTTCCAGCCAAGGACTGTCTTTACTTAACTCTTGGACTATTAGTTTCCATTTAAAGGCTTGGCTTTTGGTTGACCCTGGAGTATCAGAGCTTTGGTTCTTTGTACCCTTGCTTATTTCTTGTTTCTCGGGTCGAGCCACCAATGTTAGATACGAATACAATAAGAGATCTTGTCGGTTCACCATTCCGGTGAATCTTAATGCATTAAGGATTTTGTTGATGAATCGATTCAGGTAGCTGGCGAAGTCACCGGTGACCCTGTACGTCCGTAAGTGAGTGTCCTACGGGGGTACAATGGTCTGTTGGTGATGCTTCTTTGTTGTTCTAATCTAAGTTGAATAGGGGGGACGGGGACTGGTGAGGCCATATCTATGCACCCAGCCAGGACCCGGTGGGTACCCGGTGAGGTCCCTGATTGGTCAGCGAGGAGCCTCATTAGAGCCTCCCCAGAGTCCCCTTCTTCGTTATGGCTAGTGTACCAACAGATCTGTTTGCAATCTGGACAGGGTGTACTCAGATCGAATACTGCTTGCGACCAACACCAACAACCCGGTGAACAACTGCACAGCGTCAAAGCAATACCCATCATTGCGGGGAAATATGGGTTAATTGTATGCTTGCGAGGGTGGTTGAAGACAGTTTGTAACTAGGGGATTTGCCATTGCGGCCGCGCATGGCCGCTTTCCTCGCCTATCTCGTTTTCTGGTCAGCGTTCTGGGGTCTCTGACTATCCTAGAAAGTGGGCCGATAGCGGCTCTGCTGTGCCCCGGAAAGGGAGAGGGTGCTGCACATCTGTGTGCTGCTGTCAGAGCTTCTGCTGAGCCATTCAGCGCCACGTCCGCCAATTCACAGCAGTTTGCAGCGCTAGCATCCCACGTTTTTTTTTTTTTAAAAAAAAATTTCGCCTGCACATGTGCGCATCCTTCCAAACCTTCTGCCAAAACAAAACCACTCAAAGCACCCCCGCGTGCTGGCCAGCCCGCACGGAGAAAGTTGGCCACTCTCGCTACCAACATCTGACGATAATGGCATCACACCAAAAAAGTCGGACGCTTTGTCTGCAGCCCGCCGGATTGATCTGACACGGCGGTCGTTGGGGAGAAGTGGTGGCGTCGGTAGTTTGATTAAAGCTGGCCGACATTGTCTTGAACTGAATATTGCATTAAAAATTAAATCCAACACATTGTCCCTCGCATGTGACGTGGAACAGAAAGCAGTCGTAACCGTGCTGCCAGTGGCAAAATAGAAGCGGCTGTGGACTTTCTGAAAAGGGCTGACGAGAGCAGCACAGCTGCGACCACCTTGTCCACCGGGCCGACTCTTGTCGGACACGCCACGAATCTGCGGCGGCATCTGCCATGGCCAGATGCTAACGCTCGGCTGTTGCAGCAATGTGGACTGCCGCCTGCCTAAGCCTATTTAATAAAGTCTTGCTGCTTTTAAGACAAGACTACAGAAGTTTGCTATTCATTTTAAGACTCCTTGTCACGGCACAGCGTACACCAACCTTTTAGTGAAGATTGAAATCTTTACGACTAAAACAAAAAACAACTGTGTAAAGCACGTAACAACCACCATCATTCTTCTAGTGATTGAGGAGAAGCATTTTCTCCAGGGAGAAACGCCAGGATGTGGCCCGGCTTGCTGTCTTTGTGGATATCCATCACAACGCTTATAGCAAGAGTTACGAAGCATGTTCCGACATCTTCAGGTACCAAATGAACTCGACGTTGAAATTGCGGCCGGTAATATGAACCAGTGGACAGTTGTTTAAGTGGTCCTGGAACAGTTTTTGTCCATCGTTGCCAACATGATGATGGCCTATCATTATTAGCGTCCGAAATCCGGATGACCAGTGAAATTGTACGGAAAGTAAAGATCCTACCTTGAAATCCTTGCGGCAGTCAACAAGCTTCTTCAGAAGCGCTAGCAATAGATCGGCAACGATGGTCCGCTCATGGGCTTCGTCGATGATAACACATGCATACGCCGACAAGTTCTTGTCAGAGCTCAGTTGCCGAAGTAGGACACCCTCAGTCATGTAGGGGAGTAGAGTCTCCTTCTGGCTCTTGTTGATCAGTTGTTCGCCGTAGATCCTGTAGCTGACTTCCTCGCCCAGGAGGACTCCGGTTGGCGCGCAAACTTGCAGCTAGTCGGCGTGGCTGAATACAGGCGATCTTGAGGCCACTCGCGAATTCTTCGTAAACGAGCATCTGGGGAATTTTTGTCGATTTTCCCAAACCGGTCTCGCTCGACAGAATCATGACTTGAGACTGGTGATACTTGTCTAGAATCTCTTGATATCTCCTGTACACTGGCAAGCGGCGATGCCCTTGAATAATAATGTGTGATACGGAAGGAAGGTGTCGATGTTCCCAGAACTAGATGCAGGGCCTGACCACGGGGCTGGCTAAAGTATGGGCCGTAACGCGCCCCTAGGGCACGTGAGCCCAACATAATTTCGTGGCCTAGAGGCCGTTCTTTTCCCGTCAGCAGATTCTGAGGTGCGTCCTCAAGACGCTGTATTTCATCCGCGGTGGCCTGGTTGTGTGTGATAGACTCCAGTGTAGCAGTGACGGCGGAGTTGTCCAGAGTTTCTTGAGTCAAAAAGTCTGACCTCCTCGTGCCATGAACAATGACGATCAAGCTGAGTTGCTAGGATTCTGATCGTTGGGACACTGGCTTTCTTTGAATGTCTTGATTCTAGCCTTTGCATTGTCAGGAGAATCTTTGACTCTGGGCTGTCGCGGTAATCCGGTCTGCTTTTTGGGCATTACCTCTTCTTGGAAGAAGGGTAGCTCCTAGATCATTGTTAGCTCGCCGTTTAATAGCGGAGGGGAAGAAGGGAATGGTGGAAATGTCTTACTGTCAGCCACTCTGCACCTGTGGCTGTAGCTGCTTGCAGATACTGCTTCCCTCCCGACGTCCGGAAGTCGGTGTACACAACCCACTCATAGCTCTCACCCACCAGAGAGCTGAGTGCCGACAAAAGCTCCGTGCTCTTCTCATGGACCGTTTGGTACACGTCACCAGCATGGTTGAGGGCGGCATGGGTGCAAAAGGCGACTGATAAGACCTTAGAGATGCTCGTATGGTCCGTACTCGATGCGTATGTTGGGTTGATCTTAGCAACGGACTTTATGAACAGTTCCAGTCCTCGTCGCTCATCGTAAACCTGTCCCAGCGCTCGCATGTTCAAGCCATTATTGAAGCACCAGGTACCAAGACTGAATTTGGGGCCATTTTCTTGCTGACTGAAATGGCGTGCGTTCATGTATGCGATGAAAGCATTTTCGAGCGTGACGTGGTCTGATAATTCATTTCCAAAGGTCGTTCTGGCCGTATCAGGGGGCAGTCGGGATTGAGGTAGGCGCATGAAAATCGACGAATTGGAGCTACACAGCAGTGCGATATCAATGATGTTCATGGAACAGCCATACTTCGCGCTGATCTCGATGGCTCGGTACCAGATTGGGTCCAGTGGACATTTCGCGGCAAGGCGGCCAGACGGAGTGAGTGCGCCGTTGTCTTTCAAGCACCTCCTATTTTTACAGCATCAATAACACGCTTTGGAGAAGACAAATGTTTCCTGCGGATACATACCAATCTCGAAGATCCTGAGAAGCACGTGAGATTGCCTCTGGATGAGGGGCATCAATCCAGTCAAAGTCGACAGTCTTTCTGTAGCCACAGGCTACCAGCCTCAGAATTGCCGAGTCGACTGACATGCAACGGATGGCTGGCTCAGTGGATGGTTCCATGTCATCATAATCCTCCTTTCTGTACAATCGGTAACAGACACCATTACTGGTTCTGCTAGCTCCATGACGATGAATGGAAGGGTTTTCCGGATGACCCAGTCCCCCGACTGAGCCCCCACAAGATGTGTACGAACAAAGAGACGCCAGGAGATGTAGGAGCCTCAGGCTGGGCTGGTTGACACATGTTAATGTGCAGAGCATGTAACAACCACCCTCATTCTTCCCATGATTGGGGAGAACAAAGCGTGTCCACAGAGACCTAATATGCCTAGGTCCCAACGCACAAACAACTCTTTATGGGGGGAGCTCTGATCCTCGATGCGATCCTCTGCGTGTGAAGCGGAAGTTTCCACTTTCACATGAACTCGGCGGACCGCTTCTGTGGTTTCGTTTTCAACCATCTGTAACGGTGAGTCAAGGCCGTTATTCTTGATCCAGGAGTCCACGACAGACATGTCGGCACGGTCCCGAAATGAGTGGCAAGGGCACGCAACATGCTCTTTCTCAAGTAGTTACCTGGCGTCAGGAATGGGTGTTGATCGTAGCACCGAGCCCAGACGTTTTCCCCTTTTGTCTCGATTGCAATCTTTGATGCGGACGAGCGCCATGATAAAATGGAAGTAGAGGAAACGTGAGGTGTGACGGTTCTCGTTGCTGAAAACCATCCTTTCCGTCAAGTTCTTCAGCGGTATGTGATAGCATGTACGTCGAATTCTGGATGTCGGAGGAAATGATATGTTTGATGGGATTTTCCGTCGCATCAACGGGGACAATCGCAAGGTGATATTTGTCGAACCACCCCTTAATGTAGTCCGACAAGAGAAATGAATCCTTTTCCTTCTGAGTGATTCCGACACATTTGATTTCAATTTCATCTTTTGTCATGGCCGCCTTGCCGGTTGTAATTCCCGTTCTCTCGAACCATGTCGTGATGGTTTCCATTGGTGCCGTCGCCAATTCCCGATTTCGCGGGCGACGGGGGACAAGCCATGGGTCCCCCTTAAAATTTGGAATCCCCATACAAATTGAAGGATTTTGCACTTTCACGTCCGTGCTACTGCCAGCGTCCACCGCATGCCGAACACACTCGGGCTTGCTGTTGTTGACAGCATTAAGAAAAACGAGAACGCTGTGTGCAGCTTTGCCATGCTTCCCCCTTGACGACTTCATGGTAATCGACGTTGCCGTCATAATATTCCAAAGCTTCTTTGCGCCTTGAGTGCCGCTTTCTCTTTTTGCCGAGGCCATCACACCTTTTGTACAGAGACAACAACAGGCATTCGGACATGCCGGTTGACCGTGGTTCCAATAGCCATATTACTCCGGGATCATCGTGTCGCATCTTCTTCTGAAGGGCTTGCCACAGCTGGCCACCGGCAGACAAAAAGAGATGGTTGAAGATTTTGAATCTTCCCTCAGAAAAAACGGAAGCCACCACATCAGTCTCTCTGCTTGAACAACGAAATTCAATCGGAGGAGAGGTCGCGAAGCGCGGCCTGTCTAGTCAGAATCAACTGTCTGAACGCGGACAAGTCCGCCTGAAAGAATTCCAAAAGCCGTTGGTAATTGTCCATTTGTAAAAGCAAGGGCGTTGCGTCGTCTTCGTCTAAGAACTGTAAACCGGAAATGAAATAGTCCATGATAAGCTCGTGGGCTGATCGGTCACTCAAGTAGACGGGCGGCGTCGTGTCAGGATCGTAAACCGGTTCGGCCGGAGCAAGCTTACGCTTCTTTGGCGAGTTTTGAAATTTCTTTTTTTGTCAGTTGCTTTGCTTCGATTGTTGTGCAAGCTCACGATCCATCTTTAGGTCTTGCTTCTCACCTGGCTTCATTTCTGTCCCCAATCTTCTTGACACGGTTGGGAATCTGCCTAGCAGCTCGCCAGTAGATCGTAGCTAGAACTCAGCCTTTACGGTTTTCACCGCTAATCACTGGCGAGCATGCGAAGGGATGGGAGACTCGATGGTGTGGTCTTCCCGTCAGCTAGAGCGTCCGCATGACGAGTAGCTTGTTGCCAAAAGTCAACGGATGGACTTGGCTGTACGGCCTCTCGCAGGAGAACCCTTAGGCAGTCATGCCTCTGCCGGCTCCAGGGTGCTGGACATGTCTGGTTTTGTCTCTTCAGACTGTTAAGTACGGGACAAGTTAGAAAATAGAAACGATAGCTCTGGCGATCATGGAAGTAGAAGATCAAAATCCGTGAACTTATCCTCTCATTACTTTCGGAAGTGAGTTGGGTTGGTGAAGTTACAAGATAAAGGCATACCAGTGACGAAGTTGTGGGAAGGTTATAAATTGAGTGAAAAGTTGGTCAGATTTGCTTAAAAATAATAATCATGAATGGCTTAAAGCATTTGTTAGAGGAAGCTGAAGTAGGAGTGAATGCTGTCGGCATTTTTGGATGTTTCTAAGTCATTGGGATTTTGAATGTTATCTGAGACGTTGTCATTACTGACTGCTGTTATGTTGGAGGTCAAAGTGATGTCACTACAATTTGATTTCGTGAAAATTTTCGAAGTCATTATTTTCTGATTGAGTGCAATGCTAAGACGAAATATTCTATATTCACCTGCTTTTTTGGATAATAATATCTGCTGAAGGAATAATTTGTGCTTGGGGCCCGAGATACGTTGTAAGACAGCAGCCTGTTCTTGCTCCGTTAAACCCACCATGAGCCACAATATACCGAAACGACTGAGTGTAATTCTGTCGATAATTGCCCAAACACAATGAGGACGGCAATGGACATACGTGAGATAAATAGCGTGTTTGGTTAGCTAGATGCGTGTCAAAGAAAAAGTTGGTGACGAAAAACGTACCATTCAGGCCTAGCATCTCTTTCCAGGGAGTAAATAACAACTGGACATGTCACACAGCACCAGAAAGAAGATCGTTGCGTGATTCGAACACGCCTCCCCAGAGGGACACCAGGCACTGGTGTGCCACACGATCTTTAGGGCCGAGGCCCATGGATTTGCAACCACAAAGGAAAGGGTTCGCAACCATTAAGGAATGAATAAAAATAGGCTTTCGCCTTTGTAAGTAAGAGATATATATAGGCCTTCGCCCATGCGGGGTTTCGGTTCATTGAATAGTAGGGGAAAAGCATCCTCGTACTAATTTGCCATGGGATTTGTCGTTCTGGCCTGTGCTGTTCATATCAAGGGAGCTGGCGTCTAGCGGCGACCAGAGCATCGTTTTTCTGCTGCTCATCTTCGTCCTTGGGAAAACTTTGTGACGCACCTCTCTCAGAACTCGCCCCACGCCACGGGGTTCACCTCGTCATTGTCGAGGCAGGAATTGCGGGCAGCGATGCGATCAGCGAGTGTGGGTTGCTCGGCAAGGGTCGCAGCGGCAGGGTTGGCAGCGGCAGGAGCGTCGGCATGATCGGCGGCCGTAGAAGCGGTGGCGGCGGCAGCAGCAGCAGCAGCAGCAGCAGCAGCAGGTGTAGGGGCAGCAGCCGTAGAGGCAGCGGAGGCGGGATCGGTCGTCTCCGTGTCCCCAGAGCTAGGGGTAAACTACGGTTCTCCCATCAGCCGTGCTCGCAACCAGAAAAGATAAAAGGTAAGACTCACCGCGACCCGGCTCGCTCTCTTGACTGTGACTGGGCGGCCGCGAACCTCAAAGTCCCGGAGGTCAACCTCGGCCGTTCTGGCTTCATGCCGCTGGTTGAACGCCAGCATCGCCCAGCCCATATGGCGCCGTTGGCTGGTGTGCCGAGGGTCCGACGGCGGCGGCCAGAGGAAGGTGACAGAACCGGGATTGCTTAGCTTTCCCCGGACTGCGGCCTCGAACTCGGCTCGAGTGGCCTGGAAGGCGATGCTCCGGGCGAGGAGGAGACGCCGATTCTTGCGGAAGACCCTGATCCGCTCCTCCCACTGCGCGTTGTAGCGTGCCATTCTGCGTGATGTGTTAATAACCGTTTGGATTTGCCAGCTTCTGCACTGATGCACTGAGTGATGCATACTTTTCTACCAACTTGATGATATCTGTTGGCTTGTATTGGTTCGTGAATGTCACTTCTGTTGTGGTGGTGATTTCGTTGTGGTTTGTTTTGATGAAGAAATTGCTTTGTGAAAGAAGGAAAAGACACGCGGTATTTTTCTCGCAGGTTGCCCTCCCACTAAGCAAGTGTTCTGATGGCAACGGCAGTAAACTGCAAGATTATATCGGACCGTAGTCGGACCGTCTAGATGGGATCAGGTTTACGCAGCCAGACTCCTCTACTCAATTCTTCAGAATATCTTGTCTCACACAGTGGCATGGATCAAGAGAAATGACTCAAGAAGGGTGCATCATAATCCATCACCGGGGACTCCAGGACGGCAATGGCTTGAGTTCTGCATGTCATAGGTCGATGCCGTGTCTGCTTCCACGAGGCTGCAGTGAAGCGGCAATCTATTGAGCTTGGAGCTGTTGGCTGGCATCTGATTGTAGAGGTTTACTTTCCTTTCTCTCTGTTCGGGCTTAGCCAGGACCCCGTTCTGCCATAACTGCGTGCCTGGTCAAGGCCCATGCAAACAATTTGGCAAGAGGAAAAGGTGCCGGACAAGTAAGCTTCTGGATGTGCTGCTCTGTTGGACCAACAAAAATGACCAGGGCCTCCCAGTACGTGTAACCAGGACCTCAATAGCGGGGTACTATTGTGCTCCTTTAATGCCTACAACTTCAGCCACCTTCTTTCCCAGACCTGTTGCAACGGCACCAAGCTTGGACGGATCTGGGCCACCAAACTCGGATATTAGTAAGAAACCTATAGTTAAACATTAACAAGCATTAATACCAAAAAAAGACACTATAATGCAGCAGTGACAAGCACATAAGAAATCCATTGATTGCTTGCAATGTGTGCCATGCTGTTTATCACCATTTTTGTTGCGTGCTTTTCATGGCAATGTTGCGCCAGCCAGCCGGAGAAGCTACCTATGGTCAGGCAGAGCTTCTGTAGCGATTTTGCTCTCGGGACAAATGACTGACTTAAAAAGGGCGCTGTAGAGGTCGACACTTTGGTAGTATTTATAGACCATCCTTTCCAATGCCCCGGATAGGCTTTTTTGCAGTTCGCTTCGCATTTTGTAGTATTCATTCATCTTCTTGCATCGACGGGTCGCGAATTTTATTCCCAAGCCAACGGCGGCGCATTCTCTGCGTCAACGCACCGCAGATCTTGCCTGCAAGCCAAGGCCAGCGTATTCTAGAACAAAGGTCCTCCAACTTTCTTCTTTCTGCCGCCTCGGTATGATTGGTCCATCATGTCTGGCCAAGCCGCAGCGGAGAAGGTGGGAATTTAGCATGCATCTTATCTTGCATTCTTGGCCTTGCTGAGCGCTCTGCCAAGCTCTGGCTGCATTGTGGAGGCGCAGCCAAGAGGCACCGCGGCGTGCTCGGGATGTCGGCCGAGCGTGGCTGAGAGCTAGTCTCCGGCTTATACGGTGGCCAGCCGCATATGGAAGTACGGTTTCACATGTCTGCTCAGAGCATCAAGTAGAAAGGAGAGATGAAATTAAATTAAAATATACTGTCCACGACCACAAGGCCGAAGAGGAATAAAGGTAAAAAAAAAAGAAGAAGAAGAAAAAAGACTCAAGCCTTTGTCTCCTTGCTGACGACGTCCTTGCTGACGACGTCCTTGCTGACGACGGGCTCCGGACACTCGTCATCCGAATCCGACTTTTCGGCCTCCTGCTGTTGCTGCTGCCGCTCGAGGTCGACAGTCTTGAGGAAGAACATGATGACGAGCATGGGGGCGAGGGCGGCAGTGGCGGCAATGGCGAGGGTCTGCTGGGTCTCGCGGTAGGAGAGGTTGATGGCGGCGCGGGCGGCGGTGCCGACGGCAAACTTTTTGGCGACGACGAGCGAGGAGAAGATCTTGTGGGCCTGGGCCTTGCTCTCTTCGGGCAGGTATTTTGCGAGCTTTTCGGGGAGAAGGTTGTTCCAGATGGCGCCGCCGACGCTGGGAGGAGTTAGATGTGCAAGGGAAGAGGACCCGGGGGGGGGGGGGGGGGGGGGAAGACTCACCTCGTTCCGATGGCCGCGCCAAAGTTCATGGCGGCATAGAAAATGCCGGTGACGACGGCGACGTCCTCCTTGCGGACGAGCGACTGGATGGAGACCATGGCGGCGGTCTGGTAAAAGGCGCGGCCGATGCCGACGAGGACCTTTGCGGTGACGAGCGAGGCCTCGTTGGCGGTGTAGTCGCCGTGGACGTTGCAAAAGTAGATCTGCAGGCCCTGGCCGAGGACGACGAGCGGCACGCCGGTGTAGACAAAGATCTGGGAGCGGCGGGTGTAGCGCATGAGGAGGCCGACGAAGACGGAGGCGATCTGGAAGGAGACGCGGAGGCCGTTGCTGGGGGAGTTAGTAGAGAGGACAGGGACAGTGACAAACAAAAACTCACTCTATCCTCGACGCGTGCCCGGCCGAGTAGTTGCCGGCGACCTGCAGGTAGCTGGGGAAAAAGGTGGTGAAGCACGAGTAGTGCATAAAGTCGAGCATGGACAGCAGCATGGCGGCGATAATGGTGCGCTCGCGGATCATGCGGAAGGGCACAAAGGGCGAGCGGGCAAAGCGGGCATCCCAGACAAAGAAGACGGCGGTGACGACGACGCCAATGACCAGCATGGCGATGAGGCCGCCCTCGTGCCAGCGGCCGCTCTTCTTGGAGCCGGTCAGCGACAGCGGGATGAGGGCGAGGCCCAGGCCGACGACGAGCAGCACGGCGCCCATCATGTCGAGCTCGACCCACAAGAGGTTGTAGAGGCGGCGGGGGAGCGAGGCGGGCACAGCAGAATGACCGTCCTGGCCGTCGTGGCTGGAGCCGTCCTCGCTGCCGGTCGTGTGCTTGGCCCAGAGGCTCTCGTCGTTGCGGTAGCCGTTCTTCTTGGCGCGCTGCTGCAGCACATACATGGTGAGGATGAGGGGGGCGGCGGACACGGGCAGGATGATGGCCCACATGCCGTAGCCCCAGCGCCAGGTGGAGTGGATGAGCACGCTGTCGGCGACAATGGTGCCCAGATACAGCGTCGGGATGGAGGCGAAGGACTCGGGCAGCGACGACCAGATGCCGCGGTTGATGAGCGACGTGGTGTCGGCAATGAAGACCTGCGTGATGATGCTGAAGCCGGTGTCGCCGATGGACTCGAAGATGCCGCCGGCCTGGGGGGGTCAGCCGTGATCAGAAGAGCAAGGAAGTCTGGCAGAATCTATAGACAGAATCTCCAGCCACTCACAATGTACGTGCTGATGTTCTGGCAGCCGGCATACATGGCCTGCGCCAGCGTCATGAAGAGGATGGAGGCGGCGAAGCCGTCGGCACGGCCAAAGATCTGACGGTCAGCTTTTTTTCTTTTTTTTCTTTTTTTCTCTTTTTCTTCTTTTCTTCTTTCCTTCTTTTCTTTTTTCTTTTTCTTCCCCTGGGGTTTCACTCACATTCGACACCTTGGCCAGGATCGGATACGTCACCAGGCCGATGATGGTGTTGACAACGTTGGCCGTCGACAGGGCCGAGTGCTTGGAAAAGGCGCTGGTGGCATAGGCATCGTACGTCTTGGTCGAGTACTTGATAAAGGAGAGGATAAAGGTGGCGCCAAACAGGCTCGTGTAGGCCACGATGAGCGCCCGCTTCGACCACGACTGGGCCAGGATCTCGGCATTCGTCTTGCGGTGCTGGTGGCCGTCCGGCTGGGCTCCGGCCGCCTTCTCGGCGTCTGCTGACGCATCAGCAGTCACAGCGGGAGTGGCAGCAGCTGGAGCTGGAGCTGCTGCTGCATCAGCAGCAACCGGTGCCGTGTTGACGGTAGACTTCTCCATATCGACTGGCTGGCTTGAACGGACTGGCCTGTGTGGTGTTGCACTGCTGCACTGCTGCACGGTTGCACTCCCCCCCGTCTCGGACCAGGGAGTTGTCAGTTCCCTCTGCTCTTATACTTTGCAGGACAGGTCACATCCGCAGGGACGCCGCCCGCACATTCCGCACTCCGACACACTCCACGCACTCGTACGCAATCGAGACCGTGGCCCCCCCCTCTCTCCCCCCCCCATCTACCCATCTCCTGCTCGCTGCCAAGACTGTGCAAACAGCCGACTCTGAAAAATTTTCTGTCATGGGTAGCACGCTGGCCGGGGTGCGGTGGATGGCTAGGATGAATGAGCGCAATGGCACGTAAGGGGGGGGGCCAACCCGCGGCCGGTCAGTCAGTTGGGGGTGTGTCTGTTGCTGCTGCCGCTGTTTGCCTCATCTAATCTAATCAGATCCGCCTATGGCTCCCCCCCGGCCAAGGACCGGTGCAGGTGCAGCACCCACGTCCTGTTGTGTGCTCGTGCTCGTATTCTGGAAATGGAAACCGCCAGCGGCTCGGCGCCAAGGCCCTTAAAGACAGCAGTGACGCGTTGCCTTAAAAGCGCCCTAGTCTGCCCGAGGTCGACCTGCTCCGTACGGCATAGGCAGCGTTGGATTGGCAAGTTTGCAGGGCCGAGTCCGGCGGCGTTCGGGGCACCCAGGCTTCCAGGGTGCCATCCGCCAGGCAGACAAATCACGTTGCAGGAGCAAGCGAAGGTGGTTTGATGCACGTTTTTTTGCTATTAGCTGCCGTTTGACTGCCGCTGTGGCTGTTGGCTTGGCAGAAACAGGGAAGTAAGGAAATACGGATAATAGTAGGGCGCAAGTGGAAAAAAGAAGAAGAAAAGAAAAAAAGAAATAGAAGAAAAAAAATATTAAAAAAATAGCCACTGCGCACAGGTTACCGAGGCTGGCCACAATACCCGTAGAGCAGTCTATGGCCACCCGCGCCCAGCTTACGGCACACCACCACTGTCTTGGCAGCGCCCGGGGTGGCAGAAGTATTGGTAATGGGATGCGTTGTGCTAAATTACGGCAATGCTGCAAGTTGATAAAGACTGTGCACGTCTGGCAGGACGGCATCGATGCAACATGTCATAATAAAATAAATTACTGCAAAAACGGCGCCCAACTTTTACGTCAGCTGTCTGTCCCGTCCCGTTGTCCTATTTGGTCCTGCTCCTCCTCTTCACGTCTCTTCGTCTCAGTTCCCTTTTCCCTTCTTCCTTCTCACTCTCCCTCTCCCTCTCCCTCACACCTCGCTGTGCTCCTTGGAAATCTTCTCGTTGTGCTCGAGCACGTCTTCCTCAATGTTCTTGCCCAGCTTGCCCTTCATCTCCTCGCGGGCGTCCTTGCCCTCAAACAAATACTGCAGCTCCTCGAGTGTGGGGCCCGACGTCTCGACAAAGAAAAAGTAGACAATGAGAAAGATGATAAAGACCCAGACGCAGTAGTAGATGTAGAAGCGCCAGCTAATGTTCTCGAGGCCGATGGGGTTGATGTAGCCGCCAAAGATGGACGACACCTGGATGGTCAGCAGCACAAAGGACCAGGCGCGCGCGCGCATGCGGTACGTGACAATCTCGAGCGGGTAGGTGACGACGAGGTTGGACCAGGCAAAGGTGTAGAAGAACTGGAAGATGAAGATGCAGGCGAGCACCAGGTGGCCGGCCGGGATGGAGTCCTTTTCAATGTAGAGCGACGAGCCAATGGTCCACACGACAAAGGTGACGACGGTGCCGGCCGAGCCGGTGACGAAGAAGAAGCGGCGCTTGTAGCGGTTGATGATGGCGGTGACGAGCAGCGACACCATGTACTGCCACAGCGTGACCATGGCGTTGACCAGGGTGATCTTGGACTCGGCCTCGATGCCGGTGTCCTCGAGGATCTGCGTCAGGTAGTTGGACACGAGCAGGTTGCCGGCCGACTGGCTGAAGAGGGCGGTGCAGAAGCAGAGGCCGATGCGCTTGAGGTTGGGCACCGACGAGAAGAACTCGCGCCACGTCATGTTGATCTCGGCCTCCTCGCCCAGCACCTGCTTGATCTCGGACACCTCAAACACCACAATGTCCGCGTTCGGGTCGCCCTCGCCGTGGTACTTGGCCAGGATGCGCAGCGCCTTCTCCTCCTGGCCCTTGGCGATCAGCCAGCGCGGGCTCTCGGGGCAAAAGTACACCAGCACGCCCTGGTACACAGACGGCAGCAGCTGGATCAGCGTCGGCAGCCGCCACGCCCACTGGCTGTCGATGCGGTAGCAGCCGTACGTCGTCCACGCCCCGATGACGTAGCCCAGGATGATGGACGTGTTGTAAAACGTCGTCACCTGCACGCGCTCCTTGGGGTGGCTGAGCTCCGTCACCAGCACGGGCGCGCCCATCTGGATCAGCGACGAGCCCACGCCCAGCACCAGCTTGCCGCCAATGTACATGTTGAGCGACGTGGCAAAGAACTCGACCAGCACGCCCGCGATAATCACCAGCGAGCCCAGCAGCGTCGGCAGCCGCCGTCCGCACACGTCGCCGATCCAGTTGAGAAAGATAAAGGGCACCACGCCGCCAATGGCATTGGCTGCGCCAAAGAAGCCCAGCTTGGAGCCCGTGGGGTAGCCGAAGCGCTCCTGCCACTTGTCCAGGACTTGCATACCGTTTGTCATGGACTGTTTGTTAGAAGAAGATGACAGAGAGAGGAGAGAGAGAGAGAGAGAGAGACTCACCCCGTCAATGCCCAGCGCCATGCTGGCAAACAGCGATGACGTGAGCAGAAAGTAGAGGAGGATGCCATTCTTGCGACGGTAGAACGGGGGAATGGCATCGAGGTCGATCAGGGGGGCACTCTTGGTGGCCTCCTTGGATGCGTCAGGCGCCATGTCTGGTTGTGTAGGTGTTTAATGTTGCAGGATTTCTCAATGCAGAGCAGCCTTTCTTTTCTGTGACTCTGGTGGTCGGGATCGGCTGTCCTCGTTGCATTTCGGCGGAGCAAGGCCCGTGTTTATATTCCCGGCAAGAGGAAGCAGCTGCCGGCTATGGTCGTGTCTCTGGGCTCCTCTGGGCCGTGTCACGGTGCAGGTCAAGGGCGGTGGGCTTGCGTATGCTGCATGGCATGTTCCTGAGGAGAACGGTACAGTCGCGTGTTCCCCATGGGGATGGAACCCATTTGCTCGGGTTGCCGATCCTCAATTCGGTGGCCGGGGAAATTCGTCGGAGAATCCATCCACAACGTGACCGGAGAAATAGAGTCACAGAGAATCACAGCGGAGCCTCGCGTCACGCTAGGAGAAATAGCCTTGGCAGCCACCCTCGGCAGCTGCGAGAGAGCTTCAGCAAGGCAGCTTCCCGGTTTTCCTGAATTGCCATTTCCCGTTTTCGGGTCATCTGCCCACTCTGTGGGTATATTATAGGAAGAAATGGGAAATGTCCGATTGAGAGACAGGAGCTACGCTATTTGGCAAGGTCTTGACACCGCTTTGTTGTATTCATCTTACGTTTGACGGGAGGAGTGCAGACAGCCAGACTGCAGACAGCGACAAACAGACCGACAAACACATACCGACACAACCAGACACAGACAGACAGACAGACATCCGCATAACTACATTCACCAGGCCAAACACAATGACCTCCGCTCTCCTCCCTCCCGACTTCCAGTGGGGCTTCGCCACGGCCTCGTACCAGGTCGAAGGTGCCGTCGACGAGGGCGGCCGCGGAAAGAGCATCTGGGACACCTTCTGCCACCTGGAGCCGACGCGCACAAAGGGAGCCAGCGGCGACGTGGCCTGCGACCACTACCACCGCTTCCACGACGACTTTGGGCTGCTGTCGCGCTACGGTGCCCAGGCCTACCGCTTCTCCATCTCCTGGTCGCGCATCATCCCGCTGGGCGGCCGCGGCGACCCGGTCAACGAGGAGGGCATCGCCTTTTACAGCAGCCTCATCGACGCGCTGCTGGCCCGCGGCATTTCCCCCTGGGTCACGCTCTTCCACTGGGACCTGCCGCAGGGGCTGCACGACCGCTATGGCGGCTGGCTGGACGTGGCCGAAGCCCAGGCCGACTTTGAGCACTACGCACGGCTGTGTTTCCAGCGCTTCGGCGACCGCGTCAAGAACTGGATCACCATCAACGAGCCGTGGATCGTGTCTATTTTTGTGAGTGTCTCCCTACCCCCCCGGGATCGACCAAGCCCGCTGACTAGAACAGGGCTACAGCACCGGCATCAACGCCCCCGGCCGCAGCAGCACCAACCCCGCGGCCACCGAGGGCGACTCGGCCACCGAGCCCTGGACCGTCGGCAAGGCCCTCATCCTCAGCCACGCCCGCGCCGTCGACGTCTACGCCCGCGAGTTCCGCCCGACCCAGCACGGCCGCATCGGTATCTCGCTCAACGGCGACTACTACGAGCCGTGGGACGCTGCCGACCCGCGCGACGTCGAGGCGGCTGAGCGTCGCATGCAGTTTCACATTGGCTGGTTTGCGAACCCGTGTTTGTGAGTGTTCCGATCTCTGCCATCTCTGCCATCTGCTGACCTCTCAGCCTCGCCAAAGACTACCCCCCCTGCATGCGTGCCCAGCTCGGCGACCGCCTGCCTGCCTTTTCCGACGCCGAGTTTGCCCTCCTGCGCGCCGCCCAGCAAAACGTCGACTTTTACGGCATGAACTACTACACGGCCCAGTTTGCGCGCCATCGCGAGGGCCCGATCCCGCCCACCGACTTCATGGGCCACGTCGACGAGCTGCCCGAGAACCGGGCTGGCGTGCCCATTGGCGAGCTCGCCGGCGTCGGCTGGCTGCGGTCGGCGCCGCAGAGCTTCCGCAAGCACCTGGCCCGTGTCTCGCGCCTCTACGGCAAGCCCATCTACATTACCGAGAATGGCTGTCCCTGCCCCGGCGAGGACCGCATGACCCGCGAGCAGGCCCTCGACGACGCCTTCCGCATCCGCTACTTTGAGGACCACCTCGACGCCATCGCCCAGGCCGTCGCCCTCGACGGCGCCGACGTCGCCGGCTACTTTGCCTGGTCGCTGATTGACAACTTGGGTATTCTCTCTCTCTCTCTCTCGCTCTCTCTCTCTCGCTCTCTCTCTCTCTTTTTCCCTTTTTCTGTGTGCTAACCTCCCAGAATGGTCCGACGGCTACGGCGTCCGCTTCGGCGTCACCTACATGGACTACGACACCCTCGAGCGCGTCCCCAAAAAATCCGCCCTGCTGCTCAAAGGCCTGGTCGAAAGCCGCAAGGCACCGGCCGCTGACGCTGACGCACAGCCCCACCTGTGACGCTGTGACGGCTCGTCCGTAGACCGGTGTATAATAAAGCTAAATCTGGTTGGGGTATAAGTTCATGGTTTTTCTCTTCTTTTGCATGTACATGTACATATAATACAAGTGGTACGCATATAATATACAGACAATTAGAGCAGCCACCATCCGCCATCCATTAGCCATCAGCTCCCGTTGTGCATCCGCAGCGCGTCCGATGCCTTCGAGTCCAGCCGTGACAAAATATCCAGCAGCTCGCCAAAGTCGTTGCGGGCCCGCAGCGTCAGGGCGGACGTGACGTTGCGGTGGATGATGGCCAGCAGGCTCGCACCGACCAGTCGGATCTTTTCCACCTGTGAAACGTTAGCCTCTGTCGATGCAACCCCAACAAGGCGACTTACACACGGCTCTCCGTTCACCTGCAGCGACCAGAACGGCGCTCCACGTATGACCCGCAGCATGTCTCGCGCAATCTCCGTCTTGTGCAGAACCAGCATGTTGGCCGACTTGAGCCGCGGCGGGATCAGGTAGCCCACGTCCTCCAGCTTCTGCGTAATCACCATGTGGAGGCAGTGGTAGGTGACATGCAGGTTGGCCGCCTGCACAATGTGCTGCTTCGCCATCGGTGTCGGCGATGGCGGCGGGGGTGGCGATGACTGCGATGGCTGCAGCTGCGGATTGCCCTGCGAGATGAGCGCGTCCTGCTGCAGACACGGAGGCAGGCCATCCAGACAGGTCGCAAACCGTACAAACAGCGTGTCGATGCGGGCTCGCTCTTCCGGCGTCATCGTCGGGTCCAGGCGGCGCACTTCTGACCATCTCCTCTGGTAGTCTATGAGCCGCAGTTCCAGAAGCAGGTCAGAAGCTGTCTGCCACAGCTGAATGTTGGCATTGAAGCCCACCATGAGGCTTGGCAGATCCACAGGCCGCAATATCAAGGTGATGCCCCCAAGCGTGCCCGATCTTGCCTGGCGCATCGTGCTCGGGTCGCTGACCGCAGGAGAGGGCGCGTCCTGGGATGGCTGCTGCGGCTGTTGTGGAGGATGTTGATACGAAGACAGCGGCTCGTCTTGGACCGAGGCCGGATAGGCCGTCGTGATGCCCGAGTCAAACGAGAACTTGTGGATTGTAATCGGCCGGTTGTTCAGCATGGCTGCCGACTTATCGCCCAGATACACGATCCAGAACACCCTCCGACGCAGCTCCGCTTCGAGAGGCGGCAGCCCTTCCGTGGACGATTCGTCGTGCAGCTGCATGACCTGCGTCAGCCGCACAGCCTCGCCGAATATGTGCCAGGAGAAACGCGGCGTGCCGGCCGCATGGAGGCAGTTGGAGTGAAAGTAGCGGATCGCCACAGACGTCTCGTAAGGCTGCTCCAGGTCGGCTTCCACATACGATTGCAGGCAGTTGCGGGACGCGCTGAGAAAGGTGTCTGCCACGATGTAGCCTTCGGGAAAGATGTCCTTTGGCAGCAGAAACGACGCCTCTGCACACACTGCCGTCACCAGCGCAAAGGTCGGCTCGGGCCACCAGGATTTGGGCAGCAAAAGAGGCGAAGGAGGATCGCTGGAAGCAATGTCCAGGAGCACCTGCGCGCTCTCCTCCGCTGGCCTCCCACCTCTTCCCTGGTCCACTCCGTCGAGCCGATCAACGGCAGGAGCTGCCGGAAGCCACGGCTCCGCTGCCTGTGATATGACGTTGGTTACATCGGTGGAGCCGGTGGACGTGGGTGTCGGCATGGCTGCCAGGGCAGTGCCTTTGCTGAGAAAGAAATCGAGCGCGTTCCGGAGGCTGGGCTCGTGGACGATGGGCGTCAGCGGATAGAGGTACTCAAAGAAGAGATCGAAGCATTTCTTCGTGATGGCCGTCTGGGTCATCGAGGGCAGGCGACACCGCAGACTCTCTGCGAGAGCATTCCATCTCTGAAACATGGCCAGCCAGCGGCCCTGCGTCTGTGGAGGCACCTCGGGCAGAGAATTGAGAAGTGTCGCCTGCTGCGTCTGGTGGGGAGGAGGAGGAGGAGACAGGACGGTGACAGCCGGCCCTGGCCCGCCTGAGGATCCGGGCCACACCGTTTCGCCCGCGCCGTCGATTCTGGGAAGCACAGACACGGGGTCCTGCTGCAGGTCGGTGGGTGGCAGCAGGGCAATCGAGGCCAGTCCTCTCAGCCCGTCATGCGAGCCTTGGGGTGAGTAGGGCGGCAGCTCACCCGGCGACGACGGCCGCCCCGAGTCTGCGCTGCCCAGGAGAAGCGCCGGTCCGTCGTCGCTGCGGCTGACATGGCTGTCACGCCTGGACTTGGGGCCACGTTTGCCCGTAGGCGAGGCAAAGGTGCAGGTCAGACCTGCCTCCCGGCAGCAGAAGCACGAGCCGTCCGCCGCAGAATAGTCACACTGGACAAAGACACAAGAATTAGCTTAGCTGGCCTCGTGATAGTCAGAGATGTATGGTATAGGCCCATACGACTGCCGGAACAGTCGTATGAACGAGTTACGCGTCTCGGCAAACCTTTGCTTTTCTCCGGCGACAGCGGTCACAAGCTCGGCTGTTGAGGAGACGGCGTTTTCTCGTGATGGCGGCAGAGGACATTGGACGGAGAAATCTTGGGTATCAGCCGGGGTCTTTGTCATGGTCGGTCACCGTCGAACCGGAGCCGGAGCAAGGCATTCAGAGAAGTGGATATATGCGGGACAAATCCAGAGAGCTCGTTTCGGTGGTGATATTTAGGAGAAACTGCGAGGTCGGGTAAAGCAGGTGACACAGGAGAATTAAGTGTAATTAGAGCAATGGGGGAAGGCGCCATCGTCCAAGCAGGTGTCCACTGCCAAAGGCGGGGCTCCGGAGAATGAGAGAATTTTCAGCGGAGAAAAACGCTGGAGAAGCCTGACCACGAGGCCACTCAGCCTGCAGACTACCTGCAGACTAACACCAACAGGGAAATGGCGGGCGACCTTGTCTTTCCACAATGCAACCTAGCACCTGATTCGAGCACGTTGATTCTCCGGACCCCCTGTTCCTTTTACGTGAGCGTCTCCAGATGCGGGGAGCTCTCTCTCTGGAGCTCTCCAGACGGCAAATCGGCTTGTCCTCTCTCGGATGGGAGCTAGGAGCTCTCGGCAGCTTCGTCTTGTCATGATGGCGGATATAAATACCTATGGAAGCTCAAAAATTGGGTTGTTGTATATCGATAAGCGTAGACAGTCCCAGCCAAAATATTCGGTGTTCGGTATTCGGAATAGCAAGTATTCACCATGATTGCCAAACTGCCCCTCGGAACCTTGTTCTGGGCCACCCTCGTGGCCGGCCTGCCCTCACCCAGAGGCACTCCCTCGTGCCGCTATGTCAAGCAGTACTCGCAGGCCGACATCCTGAAAGACCCGAGCAGCTTCATCAGTGACTATCTCTACTGGGAGTCCAAGTTCCATCAGAATAACATCTCTTACAACACCAACAACGGCATGTCCTACGATGGAACCCAGCTCGACTATGAGACCGGCGAAGCTACAGAGAAGCACATCTTCAGTGCCGCAAGCAAAGAGGTAACCACCGTCTCGGACGTGCCGTTTTGGCCTTTTTCTAACTCTCTTCCAGTCCATGCAGATCATGGTCTATGCCCAGGCCATTGCCGGTTCCGAGTATGCGGCCCGCTGGCTGTCGGCTTCGAGCACGAGCGAGGCGCGCGATATCGCGGCCGACATCATGGCTACAAAGCTGGAGACGTATCTCCGTTTCAACGAGACGTACCCTGGCTTTGGCGGGTTTCTGCCTTGGTTCAATTCCAACAACCAGGACATTGGGCCGACTTCCGATTATATAAACCTCGTACCGGCTCTTGACAACGGGTAAGACAGGACTGGGTGCAAAGTACATTCGGCCAGAGAATATCTGGTGCTAACACGGGATCGCCAGCGAGCTCATCTGGGCCGTCTACGGAGCTGTGCAGGCACTCAAGGCCAGCCCCAAGGCTGCTCATCACACTCTTGCGCAGAAGTGGACCAACTGGCTTGACTACACCAAGACGACAGCAGCAAAGGTAACTGTGGTTCCTGTGCAATGCTTTGTTACAATGCGGAGTGGCCTAACCGCGGCCAGGTCTTTTATAATGGTGACGGCAACGTCTGCACGGTGGCTGCCATTGCCAACCAGACATGGCAGGTTGACGATCCCCGCCAGACGTACACCCCCAACGCCAATGCCACACTCAACGACCCCTTTGAAGGCGAGCTCTTTACGTGGTGGCTGTATTTCTACGGCGGCCTCTCGACGACCGACAAGGAGCTCCTGTGGACGGTCAAGCGCCCGCAGCTGGTGAGCCGCGAGTATAAGCAGGGAGGCTACGGACCAATCACCGTGCAAGAGGGTAAGTCGGATATAGTCCATTCCTTGATGAGATCTTTGCTAAGCGTCTGATAAAATAGGATATTGGTACTCTAGCCATGAAACATGGAAGCTGCTGGAGATGCCGTACAACGACATTGACATTGTCCGGTAAGCAGCCTAGATTTCTGGTCGCTTGCTCCTTCGTACTGACCAACTTTTGCCGTGCAGTCGTGTCTTTGCCAATGCGGAAAGAGCCCGGACATGCAATTCGGTCGTCATCAAGAACCCTGGCATGTTTGCCTCGATCAACAACATCACGAACACGACCAACGACGAAATCATCGGCTACATCTCCGATGCCGGCATTCCTTCCATCTCGAGCGAGACAGAGTTTGAGCTTGACGTCATCACCCCATACAGCGTGTTCCCAACCATTCTGGTGAACCAAAAGGTCGGCCTGGCCTGGATGAGAAACATGCTTCTCGGCAAGAAGATGCAGAGTGCGTCTACCATAATCCACTCAGCCCACCCAACCGTTTAGAATTTTTTGCTAATTTTCTTCAGACCCGTATGGCACCACCGAAGGAACGCGCATCGACGGCACCGGCGTCTCCGCTCTGCTGACCTGGGACAGCAAGGTCACGACGGTCGTGGCACTGCTGGGCGGCGTCAAAGACTTGGTGCGCACGGGATTGGTCAAGGAAGGCCTGTACAAGGAGTTCACCTCCATTCTCAACCGGGAGTACTCGAGAGTGTTCCCTTCGCTCAAGGGCGAGAACATTGCCTTGTGCACACCCAAGGATACCATTCCGGACGCGGGCCTGGAAGACTTTACGTCTTGCGCGTGATCGATGGGACCCGCGACCTGTCTCTAATAAGGCAAAATATAATCAGATTAGTAATGAAAAGGAGTGACGGTTCCATTCTAGCAATGGCCGCAGGTTGTGCCGAGTCCCTTCTCCTAAAAGTGCTGCCACCAGTCCCTTGGTTTACCTATATATACTACGTGTACGAATTCAGTGCATTCATCTGCTCAGGCCACTCCACCTCAATCAGTGGCGACTGACGCATCCCGACCTATCCCCACCTGCGGCGCCTGCGACTCTAGCTGTCTTGTCTGTGGCTGTGCTTGTGGCCCGGCTTGCAGCCCTGGAGGCGCTGGCACCACCCTTCCGGCTATCACGGTCGACATCTGGTCCTTTAACGACCTGGCTGGGCACAGATTCGAATTCCACGCGTGCCCAACGCCGCCACACCCGCTGCAGTGGCTGGGTGCCCGCTTGCGGGGCTGAGAGACGGGCTGTTCTGCCTCGGGGGCAGGAGGCTCCGGCGGGTTGACAGACGGCGGGTTGACAGACGGCGGATCGATAGACGGCGGATCGATAGGCGGCGGATCACTAGACGGCGGATTGGTAGATGGCGAATTGCTAGACGGTGTTGCTGGGACTCCCTTGCGTCGTCGAGGTGGGCGAGCAGAGCGTTCGAATAAATCAGCCGAGATGTTGAGATCGGCCATTTCTCGAACGGTGTGTGAACCAAAAATGCCCGCATTCGGAGGCGAGTCGCCGAACACCGGCTCGGGACGGTAGCCTTCGTGAAGTCGTCTCCTGGCCTCGGCGATGGCGTTATAAATGTCTCGTGCGAGCGGCATCAACCCCGCTTGATGCAGAAACGCAATGATCTCCTTTGGTGCCACGCCGGCCGCCACCAAACGAAGAATCATCTCCTTTTGGTCATGGGTAAAGGCGCGGTGGACTGGGTGCGCCCTCGGGGAAGAAGGCACGTGGTTATGCACTGCGAATTTGGGATCCGGCCGATGCTTCAAAGCCCATGTGCCGTCTTTACACTCTGTCGCTATCACGGAAAAGTTGCAACCTGTTCTCTTCGTACAAGTATGCCTGATCCGCTTCCGAGTAGGGTCAGGCATGGCGCCGCATCGATCACAGGCGTAGTGGACCGTTCGTCTGCCTGTCTCTCCCACAGTCGACCGTCCCGTAACAAAGGCGCAGCCGTGATTGAATGCCCAAGCGTTGATCGACTGAAGCAGCTCAGCCCTCGAGGCATACACGGCTTCAGGAGGCAGTTCCGAAGCCACGGGAGACGCCTCCATGGCTCAAGCGGGCGTAGTACGCTTTTCTGTAGTTTTCAAGATGGCTGGAATGGCGGATGTTTGCGAGGCGCGTTCCGGATATTTTAGTTGCACGGGGTCGGGACCGTCTAGGTGCGCGCCCTGGCTGACGTAATAGCACGTGACAATTTACATAATCTAGAAGGTGCGCGCCCCCTATTCAAACGTTAATAGCAGAAAACATTCAAAAAGAACTGAAATCACTAGTAATTACCATACAACTACTGTTCCCACGCCATGCCCTCCGCTATTACGTCACGAACCTCCTGCGCGCTAATCCCTAGAGGCACTACGGCGCCGGTGC
>JACCPH010000006.1:669669-687942 GCA_014183095.1 Harringtonia aguacate | reverse complement strand
CCCCCCCGACCGTTACGTCACTATGTCGCGCAGGCCGCCGGCATACGGAGACTACGGCTCTGCCGTACGAGAGGTACTTGACGGCCGGTGTTGGACGGAATAGAGGTGGCTGGCTGAAATGGACAGCGGTTGGAATGGTGTGCTAACGAATTCATTTGGACAGATCATCTTGTCGACGTCAGACACGGACTTTCTCGACCAGCTGATCCCCGTTCTCAAAGACGCCACAGCCAGCAATCGGTCGGTGAATCTGAGCAAGAGCTTGGCGAAATTTGTCGACGACCGCGAAGCCGAAATCGAGACCATCGGCCTGACGAAGCATGAAGAGTTTCTCGGCTCCGTCAACCAGCTGCAGAAAGTGCGGGAGGGCACGGTGGCGCTGACGGCCGAGATCCTGCAGCTGAACCAATCGATCCAGACGAGCACGGAGAAGCTGGCCGAGGAGAAACAGAAGCTGGTCAACACGCGAGCGGTGCGACAAAACATTGCCGAGGTGTCGGACGCGCTAAAGGAGTCGCTCAAGATCCTGCACGCCGTCAACCATGCGCACGACCTCATCCGGAAGAAGAAATACTACGGGGCGCTCAAGTCTCTGGAAGACCTGCAGAACGAGCACCTGGTGCCCATCATCCAGAACAAGTACGCCACGCAGCACCAGCTAGCGGACATGATCCAAAAGTCGATTCCAGCGTCGCAAAAAACCATTTCCGAGGCGGTGATGACGGACCTCAACACCTGGCTCTTCCGCATCCGCGAGACGTCGCAGTTCCTGGGCGAGGTGGCCTTTTACCACACGGACATCCGGCGGACGCGCATGAAGGAGCGCGTGGAGCAGAATGAGTACCTGAAGCACTTCAAGCTCAACTCGGCCATCGAGCTGGTCTTTGACGAGAGCGAGGAGTTTGACGTGCTGGACAACGACGAGGTGCAGGTCGACTTCACGCCGCTGTTTGAGGCGCTGCACATCCACGACTCCCTCGGCCAGAGCGAGCGCTTCCGCGCCGACTACGCGGCCACGCGGCGCCAGCAAAAGGACCTGCTCATGCCCGCGACCGTGGACCTGGAGAACGACGACGACGAGTCCTCGCTGAGCAGCCTGCTCGAGGGCATTGCCGGCTTCGCCATCATCGAGAAGGCGACGATGCGGCGGGCGCCGCAGCTGCGGTCGACGGTCGACGTGGACGAGCTGTGGGACTCCATGTGCCAGACGGCCATCAACCTCATCAGCAAGGCGCTCAAGGACGTGGGCAACGCCGAGGTGCTGCTCAAGGTCAAGGGCGTCATTGCGCTCTTTGTCCAGACCATGGAGGGCTGGGGCTACTCGGTGACGATGCTCGACAACTTTTTGCTGCGGCTGTTTGACAAGTACGCCGAGCTGCTGAAGCGCCGCTTCAGCGAGGACTTCCAGGAGATTGTGTCCACCGACGACTACATGCCCATGACCATCAACACGCTCGAGGAGTACGAAAAGGTGGTCAACGTCAGCTGGTTCGCCCAGGAGAAGCCGCTCTCGGAGCTGACCTTCCCCTGCGTGCTGCCCTTTTCGCAAATGTATCCGCTCTGCTGCATCGACATTCGCAATTTCCTCAATCAGTTTTACTTTTTCTCCGACGACCACTTCCAGCATGCCAGCGTCATCGATGAGACGCTGCGAAGGGTGGGTTTTCTTTTCCTTTCCCCTTGGTAGCTGAAATGATGCTGAGCTAGCCAACTAACCTTGTTGCCAGTCTCTGGATGAGCTCCTCAACGACAAGATCTGCCAGTCGCTGGTGGAGCGCCTCAGCTCGCAATACCTGGGCCAGATCGTCCAGATCCTCATCAACCTGGAGCACTTTGAGACGGCGTGTCAGGAATTGGAGCAGCTGCTCATCCGGGCACGCTCGTCGACCTCTGCGGGCGGCCCCGTCACACTCACGGCCACGGAAAACTTCCGCAGCAACAAGAAGACGGCCGAGAAGCGCATCTTTGAGCTGGTCAACTCCAAGATTGATGATCTCGTGGACACGGCGGAATACGACTGGTACGTCGAGGGTTTTTTTTTTTACTGCTCCTGTGTCTTATCTAACCAACTCGTCTTAGGATGGCCCCGGTGTCGCAAGCCGAGCCTAGCGGCTACATCCAGACGCTGACGCGCTACTTGTCCAACATTATGAACTCGACGCTGCTCAGCCTGCCGCGGGAAATCAAGGAACTGATCTACTTTGACGCCCTGAGCCACGCGGCGGACAAGATTCTGGTGCGTTCTCTCTCTCCTCCCTCTCTGTCCTTCCCTCCCAATGTCGTGTGCTGACCCGCCGCCAGAACCTCCCCCTGTCGCCCGAAGTCAAGTACATCAACCCCAACGCCGTCCTGGCCATGGCCAAGGACGTGCAGTACCTCACCGAGTTTGTGGGCAGTCTCGAGAACGCCTTCATGCTGGAGCAGAACCTCGACGAGCTGCAGCAGACGGTGGCGCTGATGCAGACGGACAACACGGACGAGTTCTACGACATTACCACGCGCAACAAAAAGTACGGGCGCGTCAACGCGCAGAACGGCGCCATCCTGCTGGAGAAGTGAGTCCCCCCACCCCCTCTTCGTGTTGTTCTGTTTGCGTGTACACTGTGTATGGCAGCTGCTGACCTTCTCTCGACCAGGCTGACCCATACAGTCGAGGGTCCCAATCGCGCGGCTCAGGCCGCCCAAGGCCTGGCGAACTTTTCGTCCCGGTTTGGCCTGCGATGAGAAGTCTGTGCCGGTGTATATCCATTATCCATTCTTTGGCTTGGCTGTCTTGGAAAACGTGGGACTTTTGGGACTTTTTTTTTTCTCCATTTTCTTTTTCTTTTTTAGCGACAGCCTCGAGTCCGGGAACCTTGCTTGCCATCTCGTCTTCCTTTCCTCTTCTTTTTTTTTCTTTTTTTGTATATAACGCGGCACGGAGGCATGGTAAAATCAAGCGGCATTTTTTGGCCGCGCTTTTGAAAGAAACAAAAAATGGATAGAATCACTCCAGATTTCCGTCATGACTACTACCTGTTCACCACCAGCATAAAAACTGAGTCCCAGCAGAGAAAAAAAAAAGAGCAAGGATAAGAATGCAGCAAAGCATGCGCCAAGTCCCTTTCGAAAACCACCTACAAAAACGGCGGCACAATACAATTGAAACAACGAAAAAATGAAGGAAAAAAAGCATAAAACACGTAACAAACATATCTGGGGTGGATCATTGCACAGTCGGTGAATAAGGCGCACATAAAACATGAATAAACGTAACAAGCGATGGGAGAGAGGAGAGAACGGCAAGGCATCATCTGTAGTGTAGGACTTTGCCGTGCTTCCTTCCCCCAACCCCCAACGGCGCATCCGCACCTGAAAAAAGAGGCGCGTGCTGACCGGACAAAAGTAAAAACGAGCGCAAAAAAAAGAGACCCAAAAATACCGCGTCCTGGACGTCCTTTCTTCATTCACATCTCGTTCGGGGTCTGCAAAGGTCAGCTGGAGTGCTAGACAGAGATTTATGGGAAGCGCGAGGGCTACACACCTGTTGTGGCTGCATCGTGTAGCCGCTGTACATGCTCGGGTCCATGTCGCCGTACATCGGTGCCTGCGCCTGTCCATAACCAGGCGTGGTGCCGGGCTGGCCCTGGACCGGATACATGTTTTGGGCCTGCCGATAATCCGCCTCGCCGCCCAAGTTATGCGTGCCCATGGACGCTGCATAGTCTGCCAGCGAGTGGTTCGGGGCGGCGATTTGCTGGCCAGGCGCGGCAGGAGCACCGGCAACGCCCTGGGCAGCAGCAGCAGCGGCGGCGGCGGCAGCAGCGGCAGCGGCAGCCTGGTTCGGCGGCGGGGCAGCGCCGCTCGCAGCGCCTGCACCAGGGGTGTTGGCCGGCCCACGCTTGGTGTGGCTGGTGGCCTCTTCACGTGGCACAATGTCGATGAGGAAGTCGAACATGTCAGACTTGGCCAGGGCTGATGCGATGTCGGAACGCTGCAGGGTGCGGCGCTTGTTCTCTTCTGCATGTATCCATGCCCGCATCGTAAGCTCGGTGATGAAGATGTCGCAGCCCTTGGCGAAGAGGATGGGCGCCTCGGCCGAGATCATCTTGACTTCCGGGTCCGCCTTCATGACCTTCTTTATGCGGGCGAGCGGCAGCTGGTGCAGCTTGTAGTCGTGGGTGTCGCCTTCCAGGTGGTTAATTGTCTGCTGCCAGTACGTCGTCAGGATGTCCTTGTACGATCCTGTCAAGCCTTGGTGGACCTGTCGGGTGCTGGTTAGCTTATGCGCAAGACCGGGGAATAGCTGGAGAGAGCCAGGAACGGCTCAAGAGCACGGGGGTGGCATGGGCAGACGCACATTGGCCCATGGGCCGGTATAGAGCTCGGACGGCGCATATCCTTGTTGAGAGAGCTGCATTGCCATTGATTAGTAGCGGTCGCAAGACACGAGGGGGCAGACGACGAGGGGACGTAGGATGGACAAACCGCTGCACTGGCACCTGTGATTGCGCAAACGAGGTCAGTAAATCGCTCGCATCGCTGCTTCTGCGCGAGAAAGACAGGGAGACAGGGAAAGAATTACCATAGTGACCGCCATGACTTGTGTCGTAGACCGGCTGTGGGCGATTTGCCTGCGCCTGGTTTGTCTGGTTGTGGAGATCCATTGTGCTTGCAAAGAGGTGCGTCGACACAGTATGGATGGAGAAGGGTGGCAGAGATTGGGCTCGGCCAAAGAAGGCGCGTTTGGTGGGGCAGATGCTGCGGTGGTGATGCTGTTTTGGTCGCCGACCGAGAAAATGTCTCCACTCGAGGAAAATGCAGCTGCAAAATGCAGGAGACAGCGACAGCTGAGACAGCAGCTAGGCGCGTGCAACGGCAATCTGGGCTGGTCGATGTGATGAGGCTCTGCCTTTATAAAGGACCCGTCAGCAAACAGGAAAGGGAAAAGGCCGAACCAGAGGACCCGGAATCAAGGAGAAAAGGAAGAAAAAAAGAATAAAAGAAACAAGACCAGCTAGAGCGAGGATAGAAAAGTGAGACAGCAAAATGAGCAGGAAAAAGAAAGCAGGACAGGCAGATCAGGCAGGAATAGGCGGGAATAGGCAGGGACTGTCGGCGGCTGCCGTCAGCGCCGCGGCCAGACGGCCAGCCAGACGCCTTGGCTGCTCGTGCAGTGTGGTATTTTTTTTTTTTTGTTTACTTCGCGATCCGGTCTAGCGGAGTGCCGTGGGCTTCGTTTCGCACGGCAGCCACTTGCAGCGCTGTGCTGTTTGGTGCAACCGCCAATGCCAGACACCACCAAACCCCCTACTGCACTGTCCTCTCTTGATTTGCCCCCTCGCGGCAGGGTCTTGATTGGCGGAATAGGATGATTCGATGATTGGCCAGCAGACCGTATGAGGGAACAGATTGGGCGAATGAAAACGGTGGAGACGCTCTTTCCTCGCACCTCGACAAAATAGCGACAAAAAAGCTATCCCTCTTTCTTTCATTTTGGGTCTTTTCTGGCCTTTTGATTGCTTGCTGCGCGTCTTACCCAACCCACACCTGGGGCCACTCGACCTCTTCGCCCAGTCCTCTCGGCCAGTCGTTTGTTTTCCTCCCTGGAGCCCGTCGGGTCCTTGCCCGACGAGCCAGTGACGCAGGGCGGTTTTATTTATATATTCAAGAAAAAGCAGCATATGCCAACGACTCACCTTTTCGCGCGCAGTTTTCTGCTTCGTTTCGCTTCTCTTCGTTATCTTTTTTCTGCTTTTCTTCTGCTTTTTGTAGTCTTTTGTCTCTATTCTTTTTTTAAATCGCTCAAAACAGGCGGGTCGCAGGGCACGTCATCTGCTGTAAACAATGCAACGGCCTTTTCGTGGCTCCTGTCTCGAGGCTGGAGAAAGACAAAGTATCAAGAAGGCGACGGAGCGGACGTATAGCAATTAATATCGGGGTGGGGAGGGAGGACAAGCCGCGAGAAGGGGAGATGGGGAAATTCTCGCTGTCTGCATGAGAGAGCGGTCAGTGAAATATGAATGGCTGGTTGGGCATCAGCAGTTATGTGCTGTAACTTTCTTGCCCAACCTGCCCCGCGACGTGCCGACCGCATCTGCCAGCGCAAAACATTTGTTTCAGAAGGCCTAGCGCCAGTGACACGGGTACATGCATATGGCGCATGATGCCTTACGTCAGCGCGGGCGGCATGTCTGAATTCTTCGCCTTAAATTCAAGGCATAGGTGTGTAGTGCCAGCTGGTCCGTGCACACCGCCCGGCCAAATTTTATTTCATGCAAAAAAAAAAAGATCGGGAAAAACAAATACCAGTTTTTTTCTCTGCTTCTTCTACACGACCGCATATCGACCATGGCGACCGAGGTGGCCGAGCTGACTGAAGCTCAAATAGACGCGCTCCTCCAGGAGGCGGAGGAGCGTCTGACCGCAAAAAGCTCGCCGGCCGAGCTTGCTGCTACGAACAAGATTGCGCAGCTGTCCAGCACTGACAGCCAGATAGCCGTTGCTGCTCCTGCGGCCAAGGGGAAGGCCCAGGTGCAAAAGACAGGCAGCGTGGATCTTTATGTGCCACATCTCGATAACAAGAAGAAGGAAAAGGTAGGCACTGTGTTTTTCTTCCCTTGCGTCCCTAGTGGCTCTCCTTCGAATGATGAAACTATTCCCAATTTTTTTCTTGAGGCAGGGGAATATCCCGTCATGGGAGACTCCCCTGCACCAACATGATTTTATATATTCATAGTTACTCTGACTCTTTTCCCTTTTTCTGCTACCTCTTACCTCTTGCTTTCCGTCTGTTTCCTCTTACTGACCAAAAAAGAGCGATCCATCCAATGCCGGCCCTGACTGGTACGGCCTCACCAAGACCAAGTTGACGCCCGAGGCCAAGCGCGATTTCCAAATTCTTCGCATGCGTGGCGTCCTGGACGCGAAGCACCACTTCCGCAAGGACACGCGCAAAGACCTGATCCCCAAATTCTCCGTCTTCGGCACCATTGTCGAGGGGTCCATGGAGGGACGGCTGACCCGAAAGGAACGGAAGCGCACGATTACAGAGGAAGTCCTTGCCTCGCAGGAGGCCAACGCCAGCTTCAAGAAGCGGTACAACCTCATCCAGGAGCGCAAGACCCAAGGGAAGAAGGCATTCTACAAGAAGGTCGTGGCCCGGCGGCGACGCCGGCCTTGAACATGAGATGTGTTCTTTCTTGGGAAGCATCTTCCTGTGTTGGAGGGTGGAATATCCAAGATGAAAGACAGAGTCAACCCAAACAACAGACGACGGCCAGAAATACCCGTGCAGTTGAAATACTACCGCCACGGTACACATAGCGTCCAGTCGCGTTCCTTCGTCCTCTTTTAAGACACTCAAGGTCGATGAGGACGCAGGACCAGCCACATCATAGCCGATGATACTGGCTCGTGAGACGTGGAGAAAAGCGCCGCTTCCTTCGCATCAGAGCGAGGAGTAGGCAGCTCTACTGGTTCTTGGGCAGAACAGAGAACAGAAAATTCAGTATTTAGATAGTACATTATGAGCAAAAATGTCACAGAAATGTACACAAAGACGACGGCATCATACCAATTTCGCTGGATTTTCATAGAAAAAAATTGTAGGATACAGTGTGAAATTCGGATATTTCTTATCGATAACGGTGCTGTATTGGAGCTGCTCTGGAGTCGCGCCAAAAATCTGCAATTCCCTTCGTCGGCAATTCGAGGAAAGAAGACAACGTCCTCGGAAAGCGGCAAAGATGAATACGCCACCATTAATACAGGCACTGCGGCGGGCAGCATGCATGAGCATGGTAGGACCTTTCTTTACCCGATGCCATTGGCCGTGGAGGACAACGTGTTGGCTGACCAGGAGTGCTTCATAGCCGACTCGACGATGTGCATGGCAGCAGGTCATGCGACCGGCACCCGCCCGGTGGAATAGCTCAGTGTAAGCATTTTCCGGCCGAGAAGATACGAAACGACAGCTGTATGAGGAGGGGGTTCCCGGCTGCTGCGTTCCCAGATGGCCGTACGTGCCTTTCAGGGTACCAGCCGGGATGAGCTTGAATGCCCCCCCCCCCCCCCYCCCTCTCTCTCTCTCTCGCCCCTCCTCTCCCAGTCTACCCGCCCTTTCCATTGGGACTACGACACCTCTGACCGGCCTTTTTGCAATGCACAGATCTCTGCCGGCCGAGACCCCAGCCGAGAACCCGGCGAACGAGCCCCGGATGCCGCGGGCGGTGCAGGCGCTGTACCTGCAGCCGCTGCGCCGCGAGTGCGAGTACGGCGTGCCGTCGGCGGACCTGCAGCTGCGGTCGTACAGCAAGCGCAGTCTCGAGTTCTTTTCCGACTTTGCCATGCGGGCGGCATACTACCTGGGGCTGCCGGCGTTTGGCCCCGTGCCGCTGCCGCGCATCACAGAGCGCTGGACGGTGCCCAAGTCGCACTTTATCTTTAAAAAGTCGCAGGAGAACTTTGAGCGCATCACGGTGCGGCGGCTGATCCAGATCCGCGACGGACACCCGGAGACGGTGCAGATCTGGCTGGCGTTTCTGCAGAAGCACGCGTACCCGGGCATCGGCATGAAGGCCAACATGTGGGAGTTCAGCCCGCTGGGTGCGTTCCCTACCGCTCTACATGTTGCATTTTTTATGTTTTGTTTTTCACATTCTTCTTTTTTTTGTATTGCTCCGTGCTAACAACTCAGGCGTCGGCAAGCTCATGGACGAGGCGGCGGCGGACGTGGCGAACCAGCTCGAGCCACAGTGGGCACAGCTGGGCGAGGGCAAGGCGAAGAAGCTGCTGGAGGACACAATGGCAGCAGCAGGCGAGCCCGATGCCGAGACGGTGGAGCAGATCAAGGAGCTGCTGGCGACGGAGCGGATGAAGGCGGCCGGCGGACGGTGAAGCTGGGGGGAAAAAAAGAAAGAAAGGAATCTCTGTACAATATACTAGGCTGTTTGAGATACGCGCGCGCAGAGCAATACACTCCATGATCCACACGAAATCAAAAGGCTGTCTACCGGAATGAGGTGCTTGTGCGTGTTACACGAAACGACCTTTGTTGCTTTTTTTTTTTTTTTTTTTGCTGTGCTGCATTGGGAGTTTTATGCGGCTCGGAATTTAGACTCTGCATTTATTTGGTCGAATCACGAGACTCGATTTGGCAGCACTCCAGCAAGACTTGAGCTGGGTCGTTCTTCTCCCTCAAGCGCACTCAATTTTCCGCCAGTCGCATTCTCCTCGACCAGCAAAAAGATGCGGTGCAGCCAGTCTTTTCTCGCGGCTGCTCGGGTGGGTTCCAGGCCCCATGGCCGTGCGGCAGGCCTTCCCAGCCTGAGGCTTCGGCAGCCGTGCCGACGCTGCTTGTCAGCAGGGAGTCAGAGGCGGCAAGCGCCAGGGCAAGAGCCGACATCAGCAACCCCCGCACCCAGGACGACGACGACGCCAAGCGGCGCCGTCATCTTCTCGGGCATCCAGCCGACGGGCGTGCCGCACCTGGGCAACTACCTGGGGGCGCTGCAGCGCTGGGTGCAGCTGCAGGACGAGGCGGCCGGGCAGGACACGCAGCTGTACTACTCGGTGGTGGACCTGCACGCGCTGACCAAAGTCAGCGACGCCAGCACGCGCGTGTCGGGGCCGGCGCTGCGGCAGCAGCGGCGCGAGATGCTGGCGGCGCTGCTGGCGGTCGGGCTCGACCCGGAGCGCTGCGTGCTCTTCTACCAGTCGGCGGTGCCGGCGCACTCGGAGCTCATGTGGCTGCTGAGCTGCACGGCGTCGGTGGGCTATCTGTCGCGGATGACGCAGTGGAAGGTGAGTTCTCTCTCTCTCTTATTCTCTAACCGTTTCTCTCTCTCTCTCTCTCTCCTCTAACCATCCAGAGCAAACTCCACCTCAAAGACGACGCCTCGTTTGCCGACGATAAGGCCCGCACCGCCCTCAAGCTCGGCCTCTTCTCGTACCCGGTGCTGCAGGCCGCTGACGTGCTTGTCCACCGCGCCACCCACGTCCCCGTCGGCGAGGACCAGTGTCAGCACCTCGAGTTCGCTCGCGAGTGCGCTACCAACTTCAACCACGCCCACGGGCCCCTGCTCGTGGCGCCGACGACGCTGCTGTGTGCGTGCCCGTGCCCATGCCCATACCCATAACCCATAACCCATAACCCATAGCCAATACCCCGTATTGCATGTCCCCTTTCTCCCCCCCCTCCCCCGGCTAACCGTCCCCAGCCCCCGCCCGCCGCGTCATGTCTCTGCAGCAGCCGACTGTCAAGATGTCAAAGTCCCACGCCGATGCCCGCTCGCGCATCCTGCTGACCGACACCGCTGCCGAGATCAAGGCCAAGATCATGGCCGCCCGCACCGACTCGACCAATGCCGTGTCGTACGACCCGACCGGCCGTCCGGGCGTCGCCAACCTCCTCGAGATCGTGGCGCTGGTCGAGGGCAGCATAGGTGCCGATGCCACAGCCACAGCCACGCCCGCGGCCGCAATGCCCGACGACATTGCCGCCGCCGCGTCTGCCGTCGCTGCCGAGCTCGACGGCCAGCCCCTGCGCGTGCTCAAGGAACGCGCCGCCGACGCCGTCGTGCACCGGTTCGCCGGCATGCGCGAGCGCTTCCTCGACGCCCTCGGCCGCGACGACGGCGCCTACCTCGACCGCGTGGCCGCCTACGGCGCCAAGAAGGCGCGGGCCAACGCCGAGGAGACCATGGACGCCGTGCGGACGGCCGTCGGCCTGTGACCGCAGAACAAAAAGGGCGACCTCCTCCTCCTGTACCATTATTGTAACGCCACACAAAAAAAGAGTGCCTGGACTGGATGCTGTATTTGCTCAGTTCCAGAAAAAAAAAAAAGGCTATGAAAAATAGAGTCCCCCTTCCCAATGCTCTTCTCCCAGGCTATGTCGTCTCACTCTACAAAGTCGCCACGGCATGCAGCCATCCAAAACAAGTGAATGCCGAGCAATGAAAAAAAAAAGTAAAAAAAAAAAAGAGAGACAAAAACACACAAATATGGACGCTCTCACGATGCATAGGCAAAGCTCGATCCACGACATGCCAGCCAGAATTCCCGTACCACAATGTTTGTCTGTCGCGAGCCTCGGAGACTAAAATGGTCAGCATGTGCTTCTTTTTCTCTTTTTGTGGATATCCATTCACCGTCCTCACCTGATAATCTTCTTCAAAAACAATCCCTTCTCAGAAGTCGACACACGGTCGCTCGGAAACGACGGGTTGGCAAGCGCCTGTTCCAGCCACGTCTTGGCGCGGGTGTTCTGCACCACCAGCTTCCGCAGCGGCTCGCTCAACTTGTCCAGCTCGCTGCGAGAAGCGTTGCCGCCAATGTTCTGTATCAGCGACTGGGCCACCAGCGGTCCCAGGTGCTCGATGGCGCTGTCCACAATGCCCTGCAGGGACGCGTCTTGTGGCTTCAGAGTCAAAAACGTAGTCTGGAGCTGTGGTTAGTCTGCGAATTTCCATGACGAGGAAGCGTAGTATGGATTACCCAGAAATCCGCCGAGGCTGTTTTTGGCAGCGGCTCGTGACCATTGAGCACCTTCAAAGTGAACACGAAAAAGAACTCCAGATGAGACGGCGGCTGCAGCTGCAGGATCATGGCCGAGTTCTTCTGCACGACGCGGTCGATGAACTCGATGCCCCGTTGGGTGAGCTCTGGGTCGCTGTCGGGCTCTACAGACAGAAGTGTCAGTCCTGTGCACCAGCCTCTGGCAAAAAAAAAAGCCTACCCGGAAGCGCTTCCAACAGTCCAATGGCCCATGGCACCAGCGTGTGCAGGCTCGATATCGCCGCTTCGTTAGCGGGACTCTTGCTCAGAGAGCTTACGAACGAGTAGGCCGTGTTGACAATGGATCCAATGTACGATGTGTGAAGACTCTGCCGAGTCAGCATCTCCGTTACCATGGCTGGTGGGAACACAAAGGGTCCCGGTTCCGTCTCCGAGAAGCCTGCTTTAAGAATCGTGCAGATCACGTCGATGACCTCGCTGCTTTTGGGAAACGCAGTTTGCACCGCTACCATCATGGCCATGATGTTTGTCTGCAGGGTGTGCAGCCTGTGGGGATCAGTCATCGATGGCGCCTTGACGTTGGTCGAAGCATCATCGTCCAGGTCAAAAGGCTCCGTCGTCGACTGCAGTCCCCGAGCCATACCAGCCAAACACCTCAGCGATATCAATGACGCTTGCAACAGCACTTCCTCGGCAGTGGCCGGGACCTGGCCTTCTTGGCTCAACTGCTGGCACTGCTTCGCTGCTTTAGCCAGAAGAGGGCTGTGGCCGTCAAGAGTGCCGCCCCCCGACTTGAGCTGGAGGCATAGCTCCATATCACGCACGGCAAACGACAGCAGCTGCTCAAAGAGCTGAAGCCGCGTCCCCTCGTCCGTGGTCGCTTGGATGATGGACGCAATGGCATTGACAATCCTCTCTTCTGCCAAGGGATCCAACTGCGGATTGTCGTGAAGGATCTGGTATTGTTGGAGAAAAGCACTAGCTTCGGGAGTGAGCAGCGACCGGCAAGAAGAGCAAAGTGTCGCAATGGCCTTGGATGCCTGGTTAGTGAGTGGCTGGGATGAAACGGCTTCAAAGAGCAGATTCAGTGCAGAGGGCAGGTTGTCCGTGTGGCGCTCAAAGTACTCGGAATAACGCTCAATCAAGGACAGAGCCGTCTGGCGCAGCCGCACCGGCAGCTGGGCCTCTCCTAGGCTCAAGAGTCCAAATAACGGAGACGAAAATATGTGGCTGAGAAGGTCATCATAGCTGGCGTCGTCTGAAATGCAGTCGGAGAGTGACGCAAGACAGAAAGCAGCCGCTTCAATCTGAGACCAGGCTTTCTCGGAGATGGACCGCAACAGCAGATCGATAAATAGCGAGAGCAAGTTGCGGCCCGCCACTGTAAACACAGTCTGCAGGAGATCTGCAACGTCCTTTCGTGCATCACCAAAGCCGGTCCGGTCCGACGAATCCCAGCTCATAAATGTCTTGATCGACGGGTACTGGATCTTCTGCCAGCAATGTCCCACAACCTGCATGACAAACGAGAGTGCTTGCTGCACCCAAGGCTGTTGCTTGTCGTCATCTGAATACATTGTATCCAGCATCGTCTCGATAAAGGTCGCCCAGAACTCGAGAGCCGGGACAAACACGAGATCTTCAGCCACTGGGTACCCAGAGGCGGTAAGCAACAAGCACAGCTGAGACACGATCTTCTGCGACCGCTCATCTGTACTCTGCATGAGTGTCTGCACCCGTGCATCTCCGTACGCAAGCATTAGCAGTCCATACTGGAGAGGCTCGAAATCAAAATCGCCGCCGACAAGCTGGCGGAGGTGCTGCTCTCCCCATGGGCTCTCAAATAGCGAGTCAATCGCATCATAGTGCTCTTTGACAAAGAAATTGGAATAGTTGGACAGAATGTCAGTGAGAAGCTCGATGGCGGCATCGTACAGCTCATCATCCTGGAGGCACACAAGGACGGGTCCAACCAGGGCGCGAAGGGGGGCAACGAGAACATCGCCGGTCGGTGGCAGCCGTTGGGCGTACAGAATCCAAGACTGGTGAAAGTCAGCAGGTGTCCACCTCCAAGGCAGCATGCACCCGGGTGGGGCAATCGTGAATCCCGCAAGTGGCGGCCTTTTTTGATGGACGGCGCTCCCCCACTACCCACCTGAAGACTTTTGATGCTTTCTCGGCGAAGGGTAGAAGTTTGGTTCGGCTCCGAAACCGGTGAGGTCAAGCCAGCATGGAGAATCGTGGCCACATCAGCGGCGCTCTGTAAGAGCTGGCTGTGAACAGGAGCGCTGAAAAGTGTGTGGTGGGTCAGCCTGAGAAGACGCGGAAAAGAAATCAAATGCAAGTTCCGCAGGAAGACCTACTACTTGGCCACCCGCATATCCGTCTTGCCCACATCGGTGACAAGGGTGTTGATGAACCATAGGGCCACCCGCAGCAGACGCCAATCCAGGCCGGACACGAGATCCGCAACGCTCGGTTCTGGGCCGGCATCCTCAAGCCGTATGTTGCGGCCCGCTCTCAGGCACAAAAGCAGGTGCCGCACAGAGCTTGGCCAGAGAGCTGAAAAGTAGATGAAAAAGGTGACCAGAGAGTGGCAGAGCTTTGGAGTCGACAGGATGCCGGCGCGGTCGTTTCCGGAGGCGGCTAGCCACCGCAGCATATTCTGCAGCAGCTCATGAGCATCATCATCTGAAATGGCAGAGCTAGGCTTTGGGTTAGACGTGGGGGCTGGAGCAGGAGGAGGAGGGGCAGTGTGCCTGAGGATCCAATTCTGCGGCGTCTGTTCAAGCATACCTTTCCGTGTTCAGTTTGATGATGATGGTCAAAGCACCAAAGAACTTGACCTGGTCGTCTTCCGTGCTCCGGACAGGCCGATCCAGCAGGCTCTGCGCCAGCCGCCAGCCATCGGCCGACTTTTGTAGACGTTGCAGCGTCTCTTGGATCGTGGAGATGGTGGCGGGAGCCGTCCGCGGGTCATAGAGGGCCAGAATCAACTGGGAGGCAAATGCTGTCAGATTGGGCCACAAATGGGCGCATATTGCTGGTCTTGCCAACATTCTGTCCTCGTCCTACAGACGAGACAACACGATGATATACCCTCGAAGTAACTTACAGACTCCACCTCGGAAAGCGAGGTTGGCAACGGCGACTGGTCCATGGCTCGGGCAGGGTCATGTCGTTGATGTCAGAGGTGGCGGCAAATTATCAGAGGTGGGATGAAAGAGAGCTAAGCGCAGCAGCACGGCCGAGAGGAGCCGACACGCTGCCAGGACACAGGTAGGTTGTGTAGGGAAGTGGATATTGCCAAATAGCCAGTTCCCACACGTTTCCTTTATTTCTCTCTTGTTCTGGAAGGCGATTTGGTTACTGAAAGCCTTATTTGCAAGCAGTCTCTTCGAATCCCACCTTCCCTACGGCACGTTGCACGCCACCAAGCCAGAAAAAAATTTAGGTAAGCATCATGGCCGCTAAAAGTCAGCGTTGGGCATCGAGCTTACTTAGCATGCACGTGACCGGAACCTCGCTATAGAGGCCCCTAAATTCTGCTGCGTTCAGGGGCTAACAGGAGGGATGCATCCTGTCGCAAAACATCATCATGCAACCGCTATTTTGAGTCCCCACCGCCCTGAGACTGTCCCATAACCTCACAGAATTAGCAGCAGTCTTCTTTAGGCACATCGTATCGTATCGGCAGTTCGGTGCCTTTTGTTATGTCTATTCTTTCTTAGACTGCACGTGTTCGGTAGTGAATAATCAAAATCATAAATTTGCTCCGATCTCGTTCTCGTCATTAAACGCCCAGCTCCTGCAAATTTACAGATATCAGACAAAACTTTGGGGAAAATAGTAAGAACGGTAACTGAGAGAATAAATAAGGCACGGTGGCTAGGGTCTAGCAATATGATGCGGTTAGATTCCTAAATATCGCAACTCTGAGGCCATGTGTCGGCTGGGAGTTGTTTGTCTGGCCACTCCTGCCCCTGATCGTGTTGATATGTTGGTCCGAGTTATTCTGATCGTCCTGGCCGTTCTGTCTGATCTTGCTGACGCGACTGATCTTGCAGGCTTGACTGACCTGGCCGACCTGACTGAGCTTGCCCTTCCAGTGGGCGCTCCGCACTTGGTTGTAGTGCAGACAATGCAAGTAGTTGCGTCGCACAATGAAACAAGCCTTACGAATAATTAACTTGTAGGAACTGTATTAAAGTAATGGGTGGACCTGCAAAGAGCTGAAGCAGGTCTTTGGTCGTTGGACGTTAGTTGGCAGTATTGGCGAGCATGGACGCGCAATGAAGCGCAATCTCCTTCATGTCGTTTAGCATGCCACTCCTTTCATGATTGTATCCACATGACGTTCTTGCAAGCATAATGCTCACCGGTATCCAGATGCACAACCTTGTACACGCTCCCCTGCCCGGCAGATCCAAGTACAGCTCGTCTAATTCGTTCCATATCTTGGCCAGGTCTGAGGCTGTCTCTATTACGTCTGCGGAAAATGTAGGACCAACTAGTTGTCATTGACGTTTTTGACTACATACCCATAGCTTCTAGGGTCTCTGAGGTTTCTTCGAATGTCCTACTCACAATAGGTATGCGATGAAGAAAGGACCTGCATTCGGCAACAAATCTTATTCTGTCATCTGCTGTCGGGGCCTTCCGAGGCGTCAGACGAATTCGAATCTTCACGTAGACGACTGCAGTTGGCTTCGTCGTTGACGATGTTGTTTGCATTCCCGTTGATCGGTAGATGACAGAATACAGTCTTTTGTTCGTCCATGTTGCGTTGCTTTCTTAAGAACAATGAAAGCATGGAAACAAGAAAAACAAAGGACATAACAAAAGACGAGGCGAGGTTGACCAGGTGCACGTCTCGAGTTGTTAGTCGGTGGTTACGATACCCACTCTATTGGTCCACGACGGAACGGAGCTTAGCGTGTCTCTACCCCGGCTTTAGCAACTTTAAGCAGCACCAGCACGTCCACGCTTTATTCCCCCACAACGAAGGATCGAAATATCATTTCCCCAATAACGTAGTTGATAAGCGAGTGGGATCAGACAAGCGAGTGGATCACTTCCTACAACTCTCACAACAAGAAAGCATTATTACACAACCACAACAATTAAAATCAATTCAAACTATTCGGAACTGTATATATCAGGAATTTCTACTTCCTTCTGACAAGTGCGCGCATTGTGTCCTCTCTCGCCGCATGTGCCACAGCGCCGTCCGCCTGGCTCGGCCCTCCTCTGCCGACCACCCCTCGCCTGCATTTCTTGCTGGATTTGCTCCTCTACGACCTTTTCATCTAGTAAATCATGTCCTTCTTGAACTGTAAGAGATCCTCCAAGTCGTACGCGTGTCTTTTTGGCTCTCCGTCGTTTGCTTAGTGCCGCATTGGCCTGTTGAAGTGCTCGAACCTCGGCTGCCAACAAGGCGTATGAGTGCATCATTGCCTGTGCACCCTTTGCGATTTGGTCGACAGCGCTAAAAATTGGGGTTGGAGAGCTGCCTTGGTGACCGGCAATACGGCTTTTAATGAATTCAGACTGCGAGACCGCCTCTGTTGGGTTGTGTGGTGTTTGGGAAACCCAAGGGTTGGCGCTCGTTGGGCGAGAGCCTGGAGGTGTTGGTGTCCGCAACTTCACATCCAGCTTTGATAAGACGGCCTTTGGATTCAATGGCACTAAGCCAGATCCTCTGAATCCAGCCTTGACATTTTCTTGTGTGAAAACGGTACGAAAGGCGGCTTGGAAGGCAATAAAGAATTCCACCTTGGTCACGTGGTTAATGTGAGACTTCATTAACCCTTCGATCTCACGACTGTACGCCCGTTTCAATGGACCAAAGCATCCGACGTCAAGGGGCTGAAGTAGATGTGACGAGTGCGGAGGCATAGACACTGGTATAATGTCTTGATCTTGGCAAACCCGGTTGAACTCGGCTGATAGATGACTCTCGTGGCCGTCAATCACTAACATTCGATATCGGCCAACTCTGCGATGAGTTGTATGTTGATCAAAATGCCGAATCCAGTCCAAGCCTGTCTCGTTGTCGGTCCATCCATTGCTGGTGGGTTTAATCACCCAATCGTTTGGAAGGTCACACTCTGTGTACCAGTCGGAAAGGTGGACGGCTCCCTTTACCACAACATATGGCGGGACACACCAGCCGTCTGCATTCACACCTTGGATAACCGTAGCCCATTCTCGGTTTCCTGGTTGAACTGTCTTTGCTTTCCCACGTCGTTCGGCGCGCGTCACTACCATAGACGGGGTGATGATGCCGATTGCAAAGCCGGTCTCGTCAAAGTTGTACAAATCCGCGTCGACGATGCCGTACTTGGCGCGCAAATTCTGTACAAGTGCAAACCACGCGTTTATTTTTTCTGGATCTTCACAGAGGGCTCTCTGGTAGTCGTAGGGACGATTGAAACGCGTCCGGAGGTCTGGTTGTCGCTTGACAAAGTTGTTTGCCCAGCGCTTTCCGACGCGTCCTGCGTCGCGCTCTGCCAGCAAAACATTGGCCATATCTTCCACGTCCGCCAACCTGGGGGGAAATCCTCGCGCATCCAAGTCGAGAATATATTGGAGAAGAGCCTTCTCTTCCAACTCTTTTAATTTCGAAGAGTTGGCGCGGATGTCTTGTCGAGCGCGTCGGCCGTTCATTCTATTCCGAAGTGTTGAATATGGAACGGTATAGGCCTTTGTAGCAGCTCGAATACTGAAATCCTTATTTTTTTCAATAGCTTTTAAAGCTAAGAGCACTCTACC
>JACCPH010000006.1:652577-669659 GCA_014183095.1 Harringtonia aguacate | reverse complement strand
CTCTACCCTCTAGAGAAGTAGTTTCCATTGTTTGTTGTAGAGAAAAACGTGTTGAAGATAGAAAGTGATTGTTTGACAGTAAAGTGATCCACTCGCTTGTCTGATCCACTCGCTTATCAACTACGTTACCCATGATGATCCCAAGGAAACGAATGTTTCGTACAGGGAATACCGTGTCATCACAAGCAGTAGGCGTAAAGAGTCGAGAAATATGAACTCCAGAGGAGTTATATGTGGCTTGGGGTAAGAAACACTTCGGCGAAGGTTGGTATGAGTTCCGAGAACCCCCCTCATTAATTCGATGTTTGGGTCACTTTCTGAACAGCCTAAAACAACATCAGCTACAGAGCCCTGCACTAGACTTGCTATTGTCGCTACTATCCCTTCTGACGCCGGTGCTGGTCCTAGCAGTGACACAAATAAGGCAGTCAAGCGAACAGTCCTAAACAAGACACGTGGCGGGAGGACCACAAAGTCTACTGCGGCCTCTTCTGTGGATGCGGGCCATAAGAAGCGTCCCCTCAGTGGCAGCGCCCGCCAAAGAGCCCTCCTGGCAGAGGTTGCACCAGCCGCTACTTCTCCTCGAGGTGGCTGGTGCGAAACTGTGGCCGTTGAAATGTCCCTTGCTGTCCGCCATAGCGCTCGCATTGCTCACCTCGTTGAGGTGTCAAACAAGAAAGTAGGCGACGACAACGAACACATTGACAATGACAAACTGCAAAATAGTACACCTCCACGGAGGGGCCGTCCAGCACGTCAAATTCCCAAGAAGGAGCCGGCTGCTACTGCAGTTCCATCAGCAGTGGCAGCCAGGAGGGTAAGAAAGGCGGCCAAGATGGCAAAGCCCAATTTGTCGTCAAAGCCGCAAGCATCGCCACGAGGAAGAAGGGTACACCACGGAAGCGAGCATAAGTATGTCTGTTCATCTGCATTCGTTACCTAGTAAATGACAACTGGAATCTTGAGCACAGGAGCAGGAGATGATCACCGGCAACAAAGAAAATACGGTGACGGTCGTACTTCACTGCGTGACTACGCTATGACCTGTCTTGCTATCCCTCAAGGAATGATCTACGGCAGGTAGCGGAATTTCAGACGATCTTTTGATGATTGTTGCTTGTGGTGGTAGTGCTGCAGCTTTCATTCAAAGCCGGTAGCTGCGTCTTCTGTATTTATAGGAGGCGGACGAGGCAGGCTGGATTAATTTCCGCGTCGTAAAGTCACGAACCGATCAACAGCTGATCGTCTGAAGTTTGATGCGAGAGCATGCAGCCACATTTCCGCCTCCAGCTCAGCCGATGCTGGCCGCTCGTACCTGTTGCCCCACCTTCTCGTTTCGGTAGGTTGTCACAGGGATTGCAAAGGGCAGATTCCCATTTAGTGTTGGTGGGGTTTTGCATTCACCGGTATGAGCAAATGGCAGAAGTACTGCGCTGTTTGCTAAGGAAGTGCAACTACCACGTAAGCCGCCTTCCGCCTCTTTCGTCACCTGTTGATGTTAACGCCCAAGTTCACAGTCCTTATGTCCCACCTAGCCATTTTTAAGTATAAGTCTGTGCCGTCCTTCCCTGTTGGATCGCGTGCTTGCTCTACCGCCCAGCTATCCTCGGTCGCCGGTTTTCGGACTTCGAGCTATTACCTCCACCACCTCGCCGGTCCTGCTGCTGCTCCCCCGCTGTCGTCACCTCTGAGAATTGGCTGCCCAACCAAACCCCAGCGAATCTCCTCCGCGCCTTCCTTCGCGGCGTCCTCCGCGTACTCCTATTTCTGCCGACGAAGCCACCAGCTCAGCCGCGGGGCTTCTGACGACGCAATGGAAACGGTCGACACAACCGCCCAGCTAGAGGCGCTGCGGACGTTGATGCAGGAGCACAACATTGATATCTACAGTACGTGGAGCTGGACACACACCTCCCCTGCCCACGGCTGGTCGTGTCTGTTGTGTTCGACGGGCTAACCCACGGCTTGCGTCATTTTAGTCATCCCGTCCGAAGACGCCCACTCCTCTGAATACATTGCCGACTGCGACGCCAGGCGGCACTACATCAGCGGCTTCAGCGGCTCGGCAGGCTGTGCCGTGGTCGCCCTCGACAAGGCCGCGCTCGCGACGGACGGCCGCTACTTCAACCAAGCATCGAAGCAGCTCGACAGCAACTGGGTGCTGCTGAAGCAGGGTATCCAGGACGTCCCGACTTGGCAGGAATGGGCAACCACCCAGGCAGCCGGCGGCAAGACGGTGGGCGTCGACCCGACGCTGATTGCTAGCTCGACAGCCAAGAAGCTGGCCGAGAAGATCAAGAAGAACGGTGGCAAGGACCTTGTCGCTGTGTCCACGAACCTGGTCGATGTCGTATGGGGCAAAGACCGGCCAGCACAGCCTGCCGAGCCCATCACGCTTCTGTCAGAAAAGTTTGCAGGCAAGAACGCCAAGTCCAAGCTGTCTGAGCTGCGGAAGGAGCTGGAGAAGAAGAACTCCCTGGGATTTGTCGTGTCCATGCTCGACGAAGTGGCTTGGCTGTTCAACCTGCGCGGCAATGACATTTCCTACAACCCTGTCTTCATGTCCTACGCCATTGTCACCTCGGACAAGGCTGTCCTCTATGTCGACGAAACAAAGCTGAATGAGGACTGCCACAAATACCTCGCCGAGAACCACGTTGCCATCAAGCCGTACAGTGCCATATTCACCGACTCCAAAGAGATGAGTGCTGCCGCCGCTGCTGCCCGGGCGAGCGACGCTTCCGGGAAAGAGACCAAAAAGTTCATGGTGTCCAACAGGGCATCATGGGCGCTGACTCTGGCACTAGGGGGTGAAAAGTTTGTCGAGGAGGTCCGGAGTCCCATCGGAGACGCCAAGGCCATCAAAAACAACACGGAGCTCGAGGGCATGCGCCAATGCCATATCCGCGATGGCGCTGCCGTTACCGCATACCTTGCCTGGCTCGAGGAGCAGCTGCTGGGCGGAGCCAAGCTGGATGAGGTCCAGGTAGCCGACAAACTGGAAGAGCTCCGTTCAAAACATGAACACTATGTTGGCTTGTCGTTTGACACCATATCTTCTACCGGAGCGAAGTACGTCGCTCTTGATTCTGCCCCCGTGCCGTCAACCATTGCTAATCTTTTCCAAGTGCCGCCGTCATCCACTACAAGCCAGAGAGGGACAACTGTTCGATTGTCGACCCCGACGCCATCTACCTCTGTGATTCGGGTGCACAGTACTTGGACGGAACGACTGACATCACACGTACTGTGCACTTTGGCACGCCAACCGATGCCGAGAAGAACGCGTACACTCTGGTGCTGAAGGGCAACATCGCCCTGGACCTGGCTGTCTTCCCCAAGGGCACTACGGGCTTTGCGCTGGACGCATTCTCGCGGCAATTCTTATGGGTAAGGCCCTACCTACTTGAGGTTCATTCTGAGGAAGAGCCTACGACAGCTAATATTCAATGTAGCAAGAAGGACTCGACTATCGCCACGGCACTGGCCACGGAGTGGGCTCCTATCTGAATGTGCACGAGGGTCCTATTGGCATTGGCACCAGAAAGCAGTATGCGGAGGTGGCTCTGGCCAACGGAAATGTGACGTCCATCGAACCAGGGTTCTATGAAGATGGGTCCTATGGCATTCGCATCGAGAATATGGCCATTGTGAAAGAGGTCAAGACCACCCATTCGTTTGGCGACAAGCCATTCCTCGGATTTGAACATATCACAATGACGCCATTCTGCCGCAATCTGATCGATACAGCGCTGCTTACAGACAGGGAGAAGAAGTGGCTGAACGACTACCACGCAGACATCTTTGAGAAGACAAAAGGGTTCTTTGACCAGGATGAGCGTGCACTGACATATCTCAAGAAGGAAACGCAGCCATATTGATGCCAAGCTGTCTCTGATTGTATGCCTATTGCCCCTGCCTAATAATTTGTCTTGTGGAGCGCTTAATCTTTCTCCCAGTTGCCAGAGCCATAGCTACTTTTTGTGTCAACATTTCCGTGGCTCCCATAGCATCATTGAAGCGAAACATAAAAGGCAAAAATTGGGGGAAAAAGAAAGAAAAAAAAATGAAAAGACAGTGCGAACATCCTTTATTAAAAATGCATAAAGGCGGTCATAGTAAAAGTGAGGCCAAAGGCCAGCTTCAAGGCGGCATTCTCGTTGAGTGCTGACATGATCTTGGACGAGGTGATCCTCTCCTTGAGCTGTAGTTCCTTGATGAGGTCGATGCCGGCCTTGGAGGCAAGAGTCTGTGGACCGGCATCAGAACGGACGGCCTACGAGCAAGCACAATCATGGAAGCAGCACGGGTGGGAACAAACTCACCTGAAGCATAATTGCCAGGCCCAGAAGCAGTACGAGCGTTCGGGAGAACATGCTGACGAGGATACCAAGCACGAAGCCTGCGAGGCGAACGGGGCGGGTCAGCAAGGGAGACGTCAAGAGACAGGGAGTGGCAGGGTTGCAAAGGGAGAGGTCGGGGGGGGGGGGGGCTACCAGAGAAGCTGCCCTTGGACACCTGCGCAGCAGCGTCTGGATTCATAGGCGGGCGGTAGCCTCCTCTCGGACGCAGCGGCCGCCGGCGTGGAGGTGGCACCCGGGGGAGGTTGTCCAGCTGCTCGTTGTCCGGAGACGACACGACGAGAGGCACGGCAGCTGCCAGCATCCAGAATTTCGGCGCAGACGAGGACGAGGACGAGGACGAGGAAGAATGAGACCACGACCAGGAGCTCCGCATGATGGCAGTCCGCGTCGGTGTCGGTGCCGGAAGACTGAGGAAAGGCGGCGGGGGCTGACGACTGGCAAGACGGAGACGGAGGGCCATTGTCGGTCCGGCGGCAGCGGCCCCACCAATCACACCCCGGCGACAAGACTGCAAGCCGAGAGGAAGCATCATTGCAGTTTGTCGAGATTGAAAAAAAAAAAATGGTTCTGGGATTGGAGTAGATGAGCCAATGATGAACCAATGATGAACCAATGATGAACCAATGGAGGGTGCAAACAGCAGAGATGCTGGAAAATACGCGGCGCCGTGCCGCCAACTGAGACCAGCAAGCATTCTCGCGCCAAAAGGGAGGCAGGAGAAAGATGCTACTTAATGTCAGACTGCATAAGTGCTTATGTAAACAGCGGTGAGATGGCCGAGTTGGTTATGGCGTAGGATTAAGGTTCCTATGGAGCAATCCGCGTGGGTTCGAGTCCCACTCTCATCACTATTATTTTTGCTCTTGCTTTTTTTTTGCCATTTTTTTTTGGACCTAATCAACGTAAAATACATCCTTGTTCCTGTCTTAAAACATTTTAAAACTACTTTCATATTAGCTTATTTCATCTTTTATATATTTGATTTATTTATATATTAAAATATTTTAAACTTGAGCCTTATTATTGTGTAAAACTCAGTTATGATTACAGAAGCTGTGAATAATTGGTGTTGTCGGGTTAGCTACACCAATTCACAAATGACCCCACTTATAAATGATGCACTATCAGGTCTGACCCCCTCCGGCTAACTTACTCACTGAGCGAGCTCACTATTACAAAGTCATATTCTGGCTTTTAGTCCGAGTGAAGACTGGGCTACTCGTACATGGCAGCTAACTGTCTCTGGGAGTGGCAAGTGATGTGCTGGAGAACTACGCTCCAACAAAAGGCAGACGACACAAAAAGAGAGCCATGACCACGGACATTGCAGCAGACATGGCGCCGCCGCCTCCCCTGGAGCTGACTCTGATCGTCGCTGCCACCGCCCGCAATATGGGCATCGGTGCTGCCGGCGGTCTGCCCTGGACCTCGCTGCGCAAGGAAATGGCCTACTTTGCGCGCGTGACAAAGAGGGGCGAGGTAAGCTTGAACATGGTCAAACATGGTCGAGTCAAGTCTGCGTCATTAGCTGACGACGTCGCCGACACTGTAGGGAAACGCCGTCGTCATGGGCCGTCGCACATGGGACAGCATTCCGCCAAAGTTCCGGCCGCTCAAGGGCCGCCTCAACGTCGTCATCAGCCGGTCGTTTGAGCCAGGCATGCCCGCAGATCCGGAGGGCGGACCCAACACAGCACCTGTGCAGGCTGCATCGCTGGAGATGGCATTGGCGTATCTGCGGAAGAGGGCCGCCGCGGCAGAACCAACGACCGCGGCAGACACGTCCCCATGCAACCGCGTGTTTGTCATCGGCGGTGCACAGATCTACGCGGCTGCGCTGGGGCTACCAGAGGCCCGGCGGGTGTTGCTGACGCGCGTGCACACCGACTTTGACTGCGACACGTTCTTTCCGCTGGCACTGGAGACAAAGACGGCAGAGGCAGACATGCCCAAGGCGGCAGAGGCAGCGCCTTTGTGGGTCCGTCGAAGCCGCGACGAACACTCGCAGTGGGTGGGCGAAGCGGTGCCCGAGGGCACGCAGACCGAGAACGGCACAGAATACGAGTTCCAGATGTGGGAGAAGGTAGATGTAGATTAATTAGCCTGTCTATTTGTCTTGTTGCCTGCCCTGCCACAACGATGCCACAAAACTGCCACATGTTTAGCTCTGAAATTTGTACTCGTACAAATTTCAGAAATTTTTTCAAGACGTGAACGGAGATGTATTTTGCGTTGACACTGAGAAAAAAAAGAGGAAGAAGATTTTGTTTGTTTATTTGAGTGGCACGTGAACTGTGGTAGTCCACTATCCCCTAACACTGGAGTATCAGTTGAACTGTATCCTCGAAAAAATGGAGCTTTTTCCCCTCAACAGCACTGAATTATCCGCCGTTAAATATTATGTAAACACACCACCAGCCTTATTTCAGTCAAATTATTACCGTGCAAATGTAGGCAAATAGCAGTTCCCCACTGTATTATGATCCACAGTCGCGTCAACGCGTCTCGCAGCACCACGCGTTGTCCCCACGGCAGGTTTCCTTCTGTTGCTTGTTCCACAGCGTTCTTTCCATTCTGATACGAAGGAACAAGCATCGAGCAAATATTATTCCACCCTCAACCTTGCGAGCACTGCCTGCCAGCTATATTTTTGTTCATATCCCCACAAGTATCAGCTTTTATTTCACCAGGAACCCCCTCACCTTCACGACAACAATGCCTCGGCCACCGAGGCGAACACGCGCTGTGTCGTCGCGAACGACTGGAAAGACAGCACCAGCACCAGCAGAGCCGACGACAACGAAAGCAACCGCGCCAGCGAGCAAATCAGCAGGCAATGAAAACCGGCGGCGGACGCGTAGCAGTGATGTTGCAAAAGATGCAGATGTGGCCAGCGCCGCCGAGCCGAAGCGACGCACATCGCTCCGACAGGCGGCCGCGACACAGTCGGCACGTCCCACAGCGGCGGCAGCAGCACACTCCAAGGCCGCCCACACAGCCTTGCGGCAGACGCGGGGCCCGGATGCGTCGGGACTGGACGTGCTGGACGACGACACGTTTGGTGGTATGGACACCAGCTTTGACGTGAACGAAGGCCTGAGCGGCCTCGAGGGCCTCGACGACCTGGACGATCTCGAGGGCCTGGACTCCTCGCCATCCGCAGGAGGGACCGGAGCGGGGGGCAGCACGGCCCTGACGACGCACTCGACCGACACCACGTCGTCGTCGTTCAATGTGGGCCTGTTCCGCCGCGGGCGGCCACGCCAGTCGAGCATCCACAGCCGCGACGACGCGCCTATCCGGCCCAGCAGCCGCGGGCCAGCCACGCCCAGCCTGAGCTCCACGTTCAGCCTGGGCACGTTCCGACGTCGTGCTCGCGAGCCCAGCATTCTGGGCCGGCGGAGAGGAGGAGACCGGTCGCATCACCATAGCCGGGACCAGTCCCGGGACCGGGACCACGAGACGTCCGGCAGCGAGCTCGACATGGGGCCGTACACGTCCGATGCAGAGCCGTCCTCCACGGCTGCCACAGGAACGCGTCGGGGCCGCTCGCGGGCTTCTCCGGCGCACGTGCAGGACGCGTCCACGACGTCGGTGGCGGCGAGCAACTCGAACTCGACGTCGATGATGCTGCTAGCCCGAGGAAGGACGACGACGAGAAAGCGCAAGTCGGAAGAAGGCCAGCGTGACGACGAGCCGCCCAAGCGGCGGTCCGTGCCGGCGGCGGCCAGCGACAACGGCGACGAAGATATTCTCCCGTCCGTCGAAGTGCCCGAAGCACTTGAAGCACCCGAAGCACTTGAAGCACCCGAGGCACCTGAGCCGCTTTCATCATCACCGCTGTCAACTGCGCCCTCGCTGCCCATGTCCGAGGCCGACCGCCGACGGTACACGACACCTGGCGGCCCCGAAGATGTCGACCCGGCCATTATGGCGCCGCCTGCCAGCAGCGGATCATCATCGGACGGCTCGCCGATCTGGCCTTCGCTGAAAGGCTTGGCAAACGGCGTCCGCCGCGGCAGGCAGGATACGCCCGAACTCATCGACGACGACGAGGACTCGGATATTCCGTCGCCGCCGTCACTCACGCACTCGCCCAACTACCGACAACCCACGACGGCCAGGACGGCCGCCGCCGGTGCCAAGGGCAAGGGGAGGCGTGCTGGTGCGGGAGGGCAACAAAGGAAGACGTCTGCCCCTCTGACCACGGCCGCGCTGACGGCTCTGCTGCCACAGCGGCGCCGTCGGGTCCGGGCCGATCGCTGGGGGGGGGAAGCTTCCGATGAAGACGACAACGAGGACCTGCACCGGTCGGCACTTCTCAGCGAGGACGACGACGAGCTGGCTCACCGGCCCGCCACGCGGCGGCAGCGGCGGGGCCGCAGTGCCACCGCTGCTGCTGCTCGTGTTTTGGCGTCTGTGCCGGCTTCCAAGGCGCAGCCGGCAGGGTCGGCCGGTCGGCAGGCGACAGCCAAGGGCAAGAAGAAGTCGGTGAAGCGGACGTATGGGTCGCACAGCTTTTCGGACAAGGAGAACGCGGAGAACACGGAGAATACAGACGGTCAGGACGCCGACGAGAGCTCGTTCAGCCCGCTGCCCGACGACGCCTTTGACGACGAGAACACGACCGAGGTGGTGCGTGCCGGCCGCAAGGCCCGCTACTTTGGCGAGGAGGTGGAGAAGGCGACCAAGAAGTTCAAGGAGGTGGACAAATGGACGCTCGAGTTTGAGCGGGTATCGCGGTCGTCGTCGCCGGTGGATGCCCGCTAGGGTGAGGGAGAAGGACAAGGCTTACGATGTGGATGACGAGGGTCTGTGTAGTCTGTTTTTTTGTGTGTTTTTTTTTTCTCGGTTTTTGGTTTGGTTTGGTCTGTTTTATTTGCCACGCTTCTGCTGGCTTTTGCCGTGTTCAATATCAAGAAGTGCTGACGCATCACAGTCTTGTATGCGCCTCGAGGGAAGTGTGTCTGATGCCTGAGTTTTTTCAATAAAGCCTGTCTGTTGATTCCTTACATGCCCTCCCTCCTCCCCCCCCCAATCCAACCGCTACATAATAACCTTGAGCCGTGCTGCGTTTATTTTTTTTAATGTGAAAACGTGTCAGAGAAATACAGTGGTAATAGCCAATCATTCATGTCATGCAGAATCCCCCCCTCTCGGCCCCCTCAGCCGTCCTTCTTGCCGAGATCGAGCTCCTCCATGCAATGGTCGACGATGGGCAGGCGCTCGGCGACCTGGTTGGCGTCGCGCAGGGCGACGATGACGGCGTCGGGGTTGAGGCCGGTCATGAAGAGGGCGCGGCGGGTGTTTTCGTACGAGTCCTCGCGGGCGGTCCACTCGCGCAGGACGTGGTCGGTGGCCAGGTCGACGTAGACGCGGGCGTCGCGCACGCGCACGACGACGTGGTCGAGGCGCATGTAGAGGCGGCTGAGCAGGAGCAGACGCTGGGGCATGACGCGCAGCTTGACGCGCAGAACCGAGATGCCGTTGTCGTCGAGCTCGCTCTCGTAGAGGATGACGTCGTCGTGGAAGAGGATGGGGTCGCGGCGGCGCAGCAGCGCCAGCGGCAGCGCAGGCACGGAGCTGGGGACGAGCCGGACAGAGGCGGCCGGCGGCGTGCCGTTGGCCTGGCCTGTCTGGTCCGCTGGCTGGCCTGCTGGCTGGTCCGTCGGTTGGCCTGTCGGCTGGCCCGGCTGGCCTTGTCCTTCGGCCGGTTCATCTGCCCCCCCCACCTCCGTCCCCCGGTACTCTGTCGAGTAGCTCCAGTCGTACGGCCGCACGTCACCGATGCCCGCCGCCTCGCCCGTCTCCCGCGTGCGTGCCCAGTCGTTCGCGTGCGCCACCTGCAGCCGGCCCTCACCCGTCTTGTCCACGGCGTCCAGCGCGTCCTCGGCGTCAAACCGGATCGTCCAGCCCGTCGGCAGGTGGCGCAGGCTCACCTCGTTGTCGCCAAAGATCATCTCCGGGATGGGGATGCCGATGCGGTCCGACATGGCGTCGATAGCGCCCGCCCGCGAAATCGGCAGCTTGCGCACGCGGATCTGCCAGCGGCCCTGCGTATGCATGCGCGTGGCACTCTCGATCTCGGCTGCCGACGGGTACGGCTCCATAAAGGACGAGATGTTGTTGATAGGCGCCATCATGGCATGGTTTAGGGGGAGGGGGGGAGAAAAAGGGTCGGTGTTGTGAGCAAGAATGAGCTCCTGCCAGGAAGCTCCCCCAAGATTGCACGAATTCAGTTAGGGCGGGGCCTCTGTTCGTGGGGTGGGAAAGCGCTATTAGCGCCCGTTGCGGGGTGACTAATACATGCACGAGGCTGCACATTCTGTAAGACGTCAGGCGGATCGTGAACACAGGCGTCAGAAATGCACGGGGACGTGTGAAGAGGGATGCCGTGGGAAATGAACTTTCAATGGCGTAATATTGCTGTAGAATTCAATATACCTAGGGAGACAGTGTCGGATCGATATTTTCTCCTGGGACGTCTGTCTATGACGACTATTATTACCAGGTCTGGACCTTGATTCAACCCTGCACAGAGAATACCGAAATGGAACAAGATAGAACCCTGAGTTTTCACCATCAATGGCTCTGGGAGATCCAATCAGAAAGGTGCATGCAGGGCTAGGGATGTATGCTGCAGGTATAAAAAATTTCTCTCTCCCTCTCTCTTTGCTATTCTGCACTTGATCTTTGCCATCACACATCACAACAGACAAGAAAGCACTCTTTCGTCCACGCTTTCCTCCCACAGCTTTCCAATGTGATATTCTCATCTTCTCTGCAAACATGTACAACCAAAACTCGCTGGTGGTTGAGTGGCTCGAAAATTCCATCCGGGCCATCGTGCGAGCCACCTTTATGCGCATCCTGGAGCAGAACATCCGCCACCACACAAACATTTTCGTTGACAACGTGCGCCGTCTTTCTCGAAATGCCGTCCAAAGTCTTCAGATGAACAAGTGTGGACAGCATACTCGGGTTGCATGGACGTAAGCCGAATGACCACCAAAGCAACAAGACTCAGTCTCTACGGCTCCCGTCGGACTCGATCTGGGCAGGCCGAGGCAGAGTCGAAGGCCACATGGCGGTATCAAAGCTTTATTGGTTTCCTTGGTCGTGTCAGACACATTCACATGACAGTTTAGGAAAATAATACATTGAATCTTGAAGAGTCTTGCTCCTTCACTGCTGATTTCGTCTGGAAATAGCCTTCGTTTTCTGTAGACTTGCAATACTGTAGACTTGTAATACTGGACACTTGTAATACTGGACACTTGTAATGCTGTAGACTGGCAAATTTTTGTAGAGTTTGCAATCACTACCGATAAAGAACAGAAAGACATGTCCCATCCGTGACAAGGTTCTACTTAGACATATCTATACCAACACATCACGCCGGTCAATCCTCTTGCCTACGTCTCTTCGCCATTGCACCGGTCTTCTCCAGATCTTGTATCTCTGTAGCGGTTCTCTTCATGCCCGAAATCACTGTGCCTGGCCGCGGCTGAGGTTCCCCTGCAAAAGGACGCCCTGTTACGGCTTCTCCCACTTTTTCGGTCTCGCTGCTGTGCCTTGCCAGGCGAGTCTCGCTTTTGTCGTTTGCGTCGTCGTCCTCGTTGTCATCCACGTTTTTGTCCACATTTTTGTCCACATTGTCGTCCACGTTGTCGTCCGCACCGCCGGGTGCACCGTCTTCCGAATAAATATACCAAGGCGAACGAGGAGACTTCCAATGGGGTGGTAAAATCATCGCATACTGACCCAGATTCCCTTTTCTTACCTGGTCCTCTCTGTGCAAGTACGTCCAGAGCATGTCGTGCGAGAGCTGGCCAGGATACCCTATTATCGACAACCCTTCTTCGCGGACCCAAAATGTGCCAGGCTCCTCAGACTCAAAAGACTCAATGGCTTCTAGAGCGTCAGCCTCGGACGGGGTAAATTCGAGTGCAGCGGGGTCCAGCGGCTCGCCCTTTTTTGTGTCGAAAACAGCCTGGAGATCTTCGCGATCCAGACACGGCGGCTCGTCTTTCCATCGCCACCCCATGCAGATTCTGCGGCTATCCTCCTCGTCAGGGTCAGTAGTGGCTGTGTTGGCCTTGTCCTCAAAGTACTCCTCCATCCAGTCGCCCCTCTCCTTCCAGCGCTCGGTTGTTTTCTGGTAGCCAGAGAACGCGTAGTCCTTCTGCTGAGGTGTGTCCACTCTTTCCCATCTCTGGTCTTCTTCCAAGGCCTCCACATAGTACACCACCCACGGCCGCGACATGAGGAACGACTCCATCTCCACTGCCGACGCACCTGGTCCAGGGGCAGGCATTGGGTTTCTGGGAGCGCGCTCCCCCCGAGCCAGATTCTTTCGCTGGTCCAGGATGCGAGCAAGGAGCTCATCGGAATAGTTCCGGGGCTTGGGGCCCAATGCGATACCCGTGTTCCTATTTCTGTTGGCATCGCTGTTTTTGCTGCTGCTGCTGCTGCTTGTGTCGTTTTTGGGGTCGTCTCCCGGTTCCGATGGCAACCATGGCCAGCGCCAGCCAGATGCGTCGTCCATTGGCTGGGCATTGCGTCCGGGGAACCCCCATTCGGGGTCCCATATGCCCATCGACTTCCAGCTGCGCTTCACAATATGGCGGGTAATGACGCCCATGCGCTGTGTGCCCTTGCGTCCCTGAAATACCGGAGCCGAGGAATAGCCGGCAGTGCCTTTGATACGACGGTCTTCCATCCACACAGCGTTGCAGTACATATTCTCCGGTTCTAGAAAATCAGCGAGCTGCATTCTAATGAATCTTCGATCGCGATCGTCCAAGGGGCGTTCCATGAGATTTTCCATGTGCTCTTGTATCGTGTGTTTACCGGCGATATTGAGGAGAAGCACCCGGTCACTGGTGTCCGGATGTGCAAGTCGCTCAAGTGACGGGACTGCTTGGTTCTTTATAAACGGACGCGGCATTTTGTTCCAAGAAATACACTGTGCTCTTTAAAAAATAAAAGTACCATGCAGCCGCAGGTAGAGGGGGACAATCGGGAGCTTTCTCGGTTTGCGGAAGAGAAAGATAATTTTCAAGATGAGGTAGGAGATAGGGTCAGAGGAGAGAAAGAAGGATAAGAGGTGTGGTTTAAAAGGGAAATGGGGAATATGAAAAGGAACGAGGCAACAAACCTCAGAAAGGGAGGACGAAAGCGGAAGTAATGACCAACAGCCACAGAAGATCAATGGAACTGGGTTGGGTGGTTAGTCTAAGAGGTGCCGTTTGCGGATGTCTGTCTGTTCAGCTGGAGAACAAAGCGGGAATGTCTTTGGCGCTCGTATTTTCGCCCCCTCCCCCCCCCGCCCCTTCACACTGCTCTGCTAAAATTGGATTTTGCTTTGTGAGTTAAAGACAGTCCCAATCCTGGAGACCTGAAACGCAACGTCAAATGAGGGTTCCTTTCTGGGTGTCCGTTCTGGGGATTCTTTTTGAGAGTTCTTGGCTGAAATGACTTACTGCCTATAGTGTCCTGAAATAATGTGGGCAATAGGGTATCGTTATATCTCACATAACTCCAAAATGACTAGATATGACAAATGAACAGAAGCATGGCAGGTAGAAGGGCAACCGCAAATTCGTGGCTTCATGCCCTGTTTCGCAATTCGTCAGATGTCCGTCGTACTGTTAGTTTTGACGGGTCAGTATTATATGTCATCTCGCACCTCAACGGCGGTTTCTGGATGCAATTGGCTATAAATGCTGTTATTCTATCCCATTGCAATAGCCAGATTCCTCCCGTGCTCGTTCCCAGACGCATACCGACAATATCTAGCAGTATTCATCCTCTCTGTATCTTTCTATCAATCCGCTGGCATATATCTTGTTTCGTTCTTCCCTTGTTGCATCTCCTCATTCCAGTGTGTCTGGGTCTGTATTAAATCTGTCGTATCCTGGGTTGGAGATGCATCCTGACACTCTTTTTCATCTTGTCCCACGGAATGCTGCAGCAGCCAGAGCACTCGAAAATCCCCAAAACAACAGATTTGTTTCGGAGAGCAGCGAAAATAATGAGTTGGGGCTTGAAGTCGGCTACCACGTCCCAAGCAGACCGGGCGGTCACGTTATTACAAGGCTTGGCCGACGGGGTGATCTGATTCTCAACGAAGCCACGCCGGATAAGCCGCTGTCTGGCATTCATGTTTCCATTGAACTGAATTCGGCCACCAAACTAGTGGTCTTGTCTGTCAGATCAAAGATTATATCATCGGTTGAAACCTCGCTGGCCAAAACCGAGCTGGCCAAACCCCCGCCAGCCGAAACCTCGCCGGCCAAACCCTTGCAAACACAAGAAAATAAAGAAGTGGTGGTTGGCGACTGCGTTCTTCAGTACGGAGTGTCTTACAGGATTGTCATTGCAACTTACAAATTCCTTCTGGCCTGGTGCCACCCACGCGACAGCAGTGAAAATCTTGCCATTCAAGGATGGCAAAAGTCGCTCCAACTTCTAGAATCTATTCCTCTTGATGCACGTCCTACCGAGCTGGGGCACAGCGAGATCATGTCTTGGCATGCCACGAGACTCGACTCGACACGGAACGTTGTCTTCAAGGACATTGAACTCATTCGAAAGGAGACGGGCGCAGGAGCATTTGGGAGAGTATTCAAAGCACTAGAAGCAAGCTCGGGGTACTACTTCGCCATCAAGGTTATGGATTGGTCAGGCATGGACAAGAAGAAACAGGACTCGCACCGAGCTCAACTTCATCGCGAGATCAAGCTGGTTGGGAGGTTGAACCACGTACGTGTGCTTTTGTCCTTTCCTGTCCTTCTTTTTTTAAACCAACCCCAATGGGTGTCTGACGGTTCTCTCAGCCCAATATCATCAAGTATCTAGGCCAGCGGAACTTTGACACGGTGTGTCCCGAGATTTTCATGCCAATATGCGACGGCTCATTGGACAAGCTGATTCCTGGCCGGGACGGCGCAGATATCTCCCATAATAATCTGTGCACAGTTATTCTCGAGCAGATGCTTTGTGCCATCGACTACCTGGACAGCCAGAACGTCGTCCACCGAGATATCAAGCCCGAAAACATTCTTTTTTGCGATGCAGGCCCGGGACAGGGCATGGCCAGATACACCTTTCAGCTTGCAGATTTTGGGCTCGCAAAGCACCGTCAGCACGAAGCGACACTGTCTGGCACCATACTGTACATGCCGCCGGAGACATTCCCAGATATATCAGGAATCAGGGACGTGCAGACACACAAGGGTGATGTGTGGTCGCTGTTCGCCTGCATGCTTGCCGTTGGGTCGGAATTTAAACAGTTCCCAAACGGGGTCACATACTATGCTGACGCCCTGCGCCTGCTCCTGGATGGTATTTCGTTGTTTCCCGCCCTCGAGCCCATGGCCAGGATTGATCCCACACGACGTGCGTCGGCTGCTCAGATGTTTCTGGCTTTCTTTGGCCACACCAATGGCATAACGACCCATCCCTCCAAAATCCCCCCGCTAGCCTCTTCCGACAATATGGCTGTGGCCAACAGGACGCGAGAAAGCCTGGAAATATTAACCCTGCCTTGCCTGCTGGAATCGGGAGAGTCCCAGCTTGTGGACGTCACCTTGTTCCGGTGTCGCGAACCTCTGAGCCAGGGTCCGGGGACACCAGCGCAGGGACGGTACCGATACGGGAACCATCTCCCCGAAAATGCAAAACATCCTAGCAAGCGGGCCATGGAGGATCTGTTGGATTCACGGCACCCTTACAGCAAGAGGTGTCGTTTCTAGCGTCTGCTCTCCGAGATGTCTTTGTCTTCATCTTGCTTTGTTCCTTTGTGTCTGCAATTTTTGGGCCGCATTATTTCTCTGCATGGCAGCGCTGCTATTAAGTCGAATCGATTTTTGTAATATTGCTTCTGTATTCGTATCCTACAAATAACGTAGTTGATAAGCGAGCGGAACACACAAGCGAGCGGAACACGTCCTATACAAATGTCTACCTTCCACCTTTAACATAACATTTCTCTACAACAAACAATGGCACCAACTACAAAAGAAAGTCAATTACTCTTAGCTATCCAAGCTCTCCAAAATACTAGAAATCTAAGTCTCCGAGCCGCAGCTAAACTCTACGACGTCCCATTAGCAACCTTGAGTTACAGAATGAACGGCCGACGCGCTCGACAAGACACCCGCGCCAACTCTTTAAAATTAAAAGAGCTGGAAGAGAAGGCTCTTCTCCAATACATTCTCGACTTGGATGCGCGAGGATTTCCGCCTAGGTTGGCGGACGTGGAAGATATGGCCAATGTTTTGCTGGCAGAGCGCGACGCAGGACGCGTCGGAAAGCGCTGGGCAAGCAACTTTGTCAAGCGACAACCAGACCTCCGGACGCATTTTAATCGTCCTTACGACTACCAGAGGGCCCTCTGTGAAGATCCAGAAAAAATAAACGCGTGGTTTGCACTTGTGCAGAATTTACGCGCCAAGTACGGCATTGTCGACGCGGATCTGTACAACTTTGACGAGACCGGCTTTGCAATCGGCATCATCACTCCGTCTATGGTAGTGACGCGCGCCGAACGACGTGGGAAAGCAAAGACAGTTCAACCAGGAAACCGAGAATGGGCCACGGTTATCCAAGGCGTGAATGCAGACGGCTGGTGTGTCCTGCCATATGTTGTGGTAAAGGGAGCCGTCCACCTTTCTGACTGGTACACAGAGTGTGACCTTCCAAACGATTGGGT
>JACCPH010000006.1:549187-652224 GCA_014183095.1 Harringtonia aguacate | reverse complement strand
GCTGGATGTGAAGTTGCGGACACCAACACCTCCAGGCTCTCGTCCAACAAGCGCCAACCCTTGGGTCTCCTAAACACTACACAACCCAACAGAGGCAGTCTCACAGTCTGAATTTATTAAAAGCCGTATTGCCGGTCACCAAGGCAGCTCTCCAACCCCAATTTTTAGCGCTGTCGACCAAATCGCAAAGGGTGCACAGGCAATGATGCACTCATACGCCTTGTTGGCAGCCGAGGTTCGAGCACTTCAACAGGCTAACGCGGCACTAAGCAAACGCCGGAGAGCCAAAAAGGCACGCGTACGACTTGGAGGATCTCTTACAGTTCAAGAAGGACATGATTTACTAGATGAAAAGGTCGTGGAGGAGCAAATCCAGCAAGAAATGCAGGCGAGGGGTGGTCGGCAAAGGAGGGCCGAGCCAGGCGGACGGCGCTGTGGCACATGCGGTGAGAGAGGACACAATGCGCGCACTTGTCAGAAGGAAGTAGAAATGTCTGATGTATATATTTCCGAGTAGTTTAGATTGATTTTACTTGTTGTGGTGGTATAATTGAGCTTTATGTTGTGAGGGTTGTGGAAGTGTTCCGCTCGCTTGTGTGTTCCGCTCGCTTATCAACTACGTTACAAATACAAATACTAAATATTATTTGTATTAGTTACTGCTCGATCTCAATTGTGGAGACAACAGCCCCTGAAATGGCAGCAGCAACCCCGCCTAAAAAGCGTCGAGACCTGGCACTGTTGCCGGGTTAACGCGCACAGCCAACTCCGTAAATAAAGCGGAACTCGCCATCTTCAAGTCAGCGGCAAGAGAGAGGTTAAAAAATACAGCAATACAAATACGAATTAGCAACTGTAGCCTACACTCTCTTTCTTTGTGTTTTGTATTCGCATCTTGTCCCGACACCCACGATCGACATTACTCTGCCTTTTCGCCAGGCACAATTGTCCTCTAGTCATTCGCCCCTTTTCTTCCTCTATTCCCTCCCTCTCCTCTACTCACTTCCTCTTCGTTCAAAGATGGCGGCTGCTCGCGCTTTGGAGGCTCGCTTTGAGCGTCTGTCCGTCAATGACGAGAACGACAATGGTAGTCGGCTGTACCAGAAATCCAAGGTGAGAAATGGGCGGGCCCGCGTCTTTAGGAGAGACAACGTCCACAAAAGGCTGACTCCGTGATGCAGCTGAACCAGAGCACAAGCCGACCGAACCTGTTCAAGGTGGCCCTGCAGACGCAGAGCACCAACGCGGCCGGGTCATCCAAGGCCAGCGCGGCGACCACGGCCGCGAGCAGCAGCAGCAGTAGCACTACCACCACCACCAGCCATCACCACCACCACAACTCACCTGCGTCACCGGCGGGTAAGACAGCGCGCAGCGGCGCAGCGACAAAGAGTAGTGTGCCGGAAGGTGATGACAAGGACGAAGCCGATGCCAAGGTGGATGCGACGGACTTGTCATCGTCGCCGCCGTCGCTGCCGGTGGCGCCGCGGCAGTTCCACCTGGGGATGTTTGAGATTGGGCGGCCGCTGGGCAAGGGCAAGTTTGGGCGGGTGTACCTGGCGCGGGAGCGCAGCAGCGGGTTCATCTGCGCGCTCAAGGTGCTGTACAAGGCGGAGCTGCAGCACGGGTCGGGGGTGGAGAAGCAGGTGCGGCGGGAGATTGAGATCCAGAGCAACCTGCGGCACCCCAACATTCTCAAGATGTACGGGCACTTCCACGACAGCAAGCGCATCTTTCTGATCCTCGAGTTTGCGGGCCGCGGCGAGTTGTACAAGCACCTGCGGCGGGAGAACCGGTTCCCCGAGTGGAAGGCGGCGCAGTACGTGGCGCAGATGGCGTCGGCGCTACGCTACCTGCACCGCAAACACGTGATCCACCGGGACATCAAGCCGGAGAACATTCTGGTGGGCATCCACGGCGAGCTCAAGATCTCCGACTTTGGCTGGAGCGTGCACGCGCCCAACCACCGGCGTACGACGCTGTGCGGCACGCTCGACTACCTGCCGCCCGAGATGGTGCGGACGTACGGGGCCGACGGCAGCAAGGACAAGTCGTACGACGAAAAGGTCGACCTCTGGAGCCTGGGCGTGCTCACGTACGAGTTCCTCGTGGGCGAGGCGCCGTTTGAGGACACGGCCGTCATGACGCAGCGGCGCATCGCGCGGGCCGACATGACCATCCCGTCGTTTGTGAGCCCAGAGGCGCGGGACCTGATCAAGAAGGTGAGTTCCCTTGTGGTCGCTATATCTCACAGCAGCAGCAGCACGGACATCATCGCTAACCAACAGCTCCTCGTCCTCGACCCCGAAAAGCGGCTGGCCCTCGAGGCCGTCCAGCAGCACCCGTGGATCATCAAGCACTGCGTCAAGGGCGAGCGGGCGGCAAGCCGGGACAAGGGCAGGGAGTAGGGTAGGTGTGACAGGCACAACAGTAGACAAGTGCCGTACGAGTAAAGTTGCATGAGCGTAGAGTTGCTTTCTTGTTTTTTTTTGTTTTTTTTTTCATTATCTTCCGCTTTTGGAAAGACTGCAGGGCCAGGCTGTACGATTTAGGCAGGGGCGTTTCACGGAGATTAGGGCCAAAAGGATAGGACACACAAGGAATGGATTCGTTGCATCGTTGCTATTGTACAGTGTAAAGTGTAATATTGGCCTCCTCCCTAGCCTTCCCTCACTTGTAGATGTCGTCAAACGGCCGCGTGTCGCTGAAGCACGAGTCCCACACCTCGTTGACGACCTTGGTGGCGTGCACGTCGTCGCGGCAGCGCGGCCGTGCCATCAGCGACTGGATGGCGCGCATGCGGACGCAGCGCTGGAACTGCTGGGTCAGGGTCCAGTTGCCGCGGGTAAAGGCCTCGCGGGACCACCGGCACTCGCCGCTGAGCATGGAGGCGCGGATCTGGGGGGGAATTGGTGGTCAGCAGAAGCGGGAAAGCGGGAAGTAATAGAAAAACTACACAGGCACCCACCTCGGAACACGCGGCGTGCCGCAGGTTGTCCCAGTCGACGTTCCAGCGCAGGTGGTCGTAGGCGTGCACCATTTCGTGGGCCAGGTTGTCCTCGAGGTGCTTGCGGTCGCGCATCTCGTTGGCGCACAGCAGGATGCCAAAGTCGGGGTGGAAGCCACCACCCTGGCGGACGACGCGCAGCTGCTTTGTGGTCCCCCCTCCTTCCTCGGCCGGCCCCTCCACCTCGGCCACGCGCGCTGGACACCGCGCGCACACAATGTTGCGGGCGTCGAGCTGGTGGCCGCCCAGCTGGGCGGTGCGCTCGGCCATGAAGCGAATGATGGGGCTGTAGTTGAGCAGGTAGTCGCGGGCCTCCTCGCAGCGGCGGCAGTCGCGGGCCTCGTTCTGGCGGTAGCGCCACTCGCGGTAGTGGTGGGCGCCCTCGGGCGTCACCTGGCCGGTGAGGATGTGGAAGTAGTTGATCCACCACTTGGTCGCCGGGTCGAAGCCGGTGCGCTTGGGGTCGTTTTCGATGAAGCACTGTGCTTGGTCGTCGGCAGCGGGGGAGGAGGGCGGCTTCGACGCCGACGACGCCGGTATTTGCGGTGCTTCTGCCATGACGCCCGTGTGTTGCCGTGGACTGCCGTCGTTACTGCAGAGAAAACTGCAGCGAAAGAGAGGTCGTTGTCGATCTCTTCTTATCGATACGATCAACCCCACCGTATGTCGTCACGTGATAAGCAGTCATCGCTGTCGACACGCTACCGATGTCGGTCCATTGCCAGTCGATCCATTGGCCAGTCGACACTACGCCCTGTGAACTTTTCGCCGACGCATCTCTGCGCCCATGCAATGACATCGCAAACGGATCTGTTCCTGGGATCTGACCACCAGCGCCCGCTCGCTGCGAATAATGCTCGGGTAACCAGTATTTTCATGCTATTGTGGGAATGGATCCACTCGGCAGCGTTTTATTACGGGGCGCTTCGTGTAAGTTTTCTGGGGTCCTTTTTTTTCGTGAAGCGCATGAGTCGATTTAAGAGTATATGAGCCGTCTCTGCGCCCCCCCCTTGCTTGCTGTGGCCAGCGCTTTCAGTCTCCAAACGCGCTGCTGCTTGTCTGGCTGTGCTTGTCGCCTGTCTCTCTCACGTCTGTCAACCGTCTCTGACCGCATGCTGCAGCCATGAAGGGCCCTCGGCCGCTGGGGATCGTCATAAAGCTGGGTGAGTCCATGCGCCAAAGCTGACCGCATTTCTCGCTTCCACACGTCTCCCCGAGGCTGACCCCGCCAGGAACCAGCTCGATTGTGGACGCCACGACCCATGAGCCGCTCCTCTCCATCCTCTCGCTGATTGTCGAGACGGCCGTCCGACTGCGCAAAGATGGCCATCGCGTCGTCATCGTGTCCTCCGGGGCCATTGGCGTCGGCCTGCGGCGCATGGATGTGGAGCACCGGCCCAAGCACCTGGCCCAGCTGCAGGTCAGGATGTCTCGACGCCTCGCTCACGACCGTCTATGCTAACCTCCCCTCCAGGCTCTCGCTGCCATTGGACAGTGCCGGCTCATCAGCCTGTGGGACTCGCTGTTTGCGCACCTGCGCCAGCCCATTGCCCAGATTCTCCTGACGCGCAACGACATATCCGACGTGAGTCTCTCTGAGCAGCATCCCGTGCATTCTTCTAACCCCCCCCCCCCCCAGCGCACCCAATACCGCCGGGCCCAAAACACGTTTGCCGAGCTCTTCGACATGGGCGTCATCCCCATTGTCAACGAGAACGACACGCTGGTCGTCGACGAGATCAAGTTTGGCGACAACGACACGCTGTCGGCCATCACCGCCGCCATGATCCACGCCGACCTGCTCTTCCTCATGACCGACGTCGACTGCCTCTACACCAAGAACCCGCGGCAGCACCCCGATGCTGAGCCCATCGAGGTCGTCGAAGACATTGCCGCGCTGGAGGCAGACAGTAAGACATCTGTGTTGCCTTCTGCTTCTCTTTCTACTTCTCTCTAACCACCCAGTCTCGACCCCCGGCTCTGCCCTCGGCACCGGTGGCATGTCCACCAAGATCGTCGCCGCCCGTCTGGCCACCTCGGCCGGCGTCACCACCATCATCACGCGGTCGTCCACGCCGGGCAACCTCGTGCAGATCCTCGCGCACGTCCAAGCATTAGGTGCACAGAGCACACAGAGCACACAGAGCACACAGGGCGCACAGAGCACGCCCGGCACCCCGGCCCCGGCTCCGGCCGCTCTCCCCAAACCGCCGTTGCACACCCGCTTCCTGCCGTGGCCCGAGCCCATCCGCGACCGTTCCTTTTGGATCCTGCACGGGCTCAAGCCCCACGGCACCGTCTACATTGACCAGGGTGCCTACCAGGCCCTGCTGGACCACGCCGGCCTGCTGCCCGTCGGCGTCGTCGACGTCGAGGGCCCCTTTTCCGAGGACGACGCCGTGCGCCTCGTCGTCGTCGAGCGCGGCCGCGACGTGCGCGAGAGCGACGCCGTCAAGGAGCCCGCCGAGGTCGCCGCCGAGGTCGCTGCCGAGGCCCTGGCTGCCGATGGGGATGGAGCCACCCCGCCCATCGTCCACGGCACCGAGGTCGGCCGCGCCCTCGTCAAGTACGCCTCCACCGAGATCCTCCGCATCAAGGGCCGCCGCAGCCACGAGATCGCCGGCGTCCTCGGCTACGTCACCAGCGAGTACGTCGCCCAGCGCGAGCACATCAGCATGTTCCGCCGCAAGGAGAGCCGCCCAGCCTCGCCCAGCCGCCGTGCTGCCGGCTCAGCAGCAGCCCGTGGTGGCCACAGCGACGGGGAAGCGCTGGTACGGAACGGGCCCTCCGGTTCCGAGTCCAAGGCCTGACATCTCTCCTAACATTTCCTTTTTTGCTTGGCGGGGCTGCTGTTGTTCTTGGGGATAGACAAAAAAATATCATTTGCAATGCAAGGATGCATGCGTTTTACGTCGGGATATATAAAATCAAACCACCAGTGAGCAGAGTGACACACGAGCAGTCTCCAGCTGGGCTCACATGGATATTATACATTATACATCTATGTGCTGGCGATGGCTCAGATAGAAGCTAACACTTGCTGGTCCACAAAAAAAAGGCAGAAAATAATAGACAAACTATTTGTGAAATCTGGTAGCAGTACCAAGTCGAGAACGGAAGAAGTAGATGTCCCTCCCCCCCTTTTCGTATCTGGCCGGTCCGTCACGGTAGATTCTTCGTCTACCAGCCTTTTCCAAACGCCCTTCACTTTTTAGGGACGGTCTTGGCACGGCTGATGCGCACGTAGTCCGAGTACTGCTCGTGACACTTCCTGGTGGCCTCTCTGTGCAAGTCGGTCCAGCCACGCGGCCTGACCTTTGACAGCAGCCAGACACAGATTCTCACTGGCCGGAACACCCCCGTCGAAGCAGTCGGACACATGTAAGTGACGAGCAGCTGGCCGGTGCGCCATCCGCCGCACTTGTATTCACATGGCGCTTGGACCGTCATCGTTTTGATGCACATTTGCGTTGTCGTGTTTTCCTTGGTGGTCGTTGTCGGCTTCCTAAACTTGGTAGTTGTCGTCTTCCTCATCGTCTTCTTCGTCTTCGTCTTCTTCCTCATCGTCTTCTTCCTCTTCGTCTTCTCCTTCTCCTTCGTCTTCTCTTTCGTCTTCGTCATCTCCTTCATCTTCATTTTCTTCTTCGCCTTCTCTTTCTCCTTCGCCTTCTTCGCCCTCATCTTCGCCTTCGTCTTCATTTTCTCCTTCGCCTTCTTCTTCCTCTTTGTCTCCTCTTTCTCCTTCGTCTTCTTCGCCTCCATCTTCTTCATCTTCTCCTTCATCTTCGCCTTCATCTTCGCCTTCATTTTCTTCTTCGTCTTCGCCTTCCCCTTCGTCTTCTCTTTCATCTTCATCTTCTCCTTCATCTCCGCCTTCGCCTTCGTCGTATTCTTCTACTTCGTCTTCATCTTCTTCTTCTCTTTCGTTCACTTCTTCTCCTCCGTCTACTCCTTCTCTCTCGTCTTCTTCTTCCCCTTCGTCTTCAGCAACAGCGTAGAGGTCATCTTCTTGGACTTTCTCGTCGTCATTGTCCTGGTACAGCATGGTCTCGGTACATGTCTCGCACTCGGTCGTCGTCGTAAGTGCGGTGGCTGTCACCTCGGCCGTCTCAGTACACGTGGCGCACACGGTGACCGTCGTAGGTTCCTTCTTCTCCGTGACAGTAGCCGTGGTAGAGACGAGCTTGGTGGCTGTACACCACATGTACTTGCACTGCGTCGTCGTGATCGGTGGCATTGGCGTCGGCGTCGGCATTGTCACCGTCGTTGTCCTCATCATGGGCAGCGCGTTCTTGGGGGAATGCTTTGCGGTTACCTTGGTGGTGATCCGGTGAGTAGTCGTAGTGGTTGTTGACGCAGTGCTGGGACGAATGGTCGTAGTAGTAGCCGGCTTGGTAATTGTCATGGTAACTGACTTGGTACAAGTTGGGCACAAAGTCATGGTAGTCGTTGTGGGTGCAGCCAGCTGCATCATGCGAGTCAAATACCGGGTAGAGAGCTCGGTAGTCTGACTAGTCGACGTCGTGGTAGTTGGTGTGGCAGATGGCCGGGTCGTGGCGGTAGAAACCGGCTTCATAGCGGTAATTGTAGTAGACCGGGTAGTTGTCGTGGTAGTTGAAGCTGTTGGCAGGTAGTTAGTTACGTGTGTGACCGAGTCGGTCGTGGTGGTCAGCCTAGTGATAGTCGACAAGTTAGTTGGGGTGGTAATAGTCGATGTTGTAACAGGCTCCGTCGTGGTGGTAAGGCTAGCAGTCGTCGTCGTCGTCGAAGTGGTAAGCAGACTGGTATAGAGATGTGTGATGGGCGACGTGGCCGTGGTGGCAGCAGTCGTCAAAGTGGTTGAGAGCCTTTCCGTGGCTGTGGGCTTCGTCGTTGTCGTCACTGTCGTTGTCGTTGCTGTCGACTTGGTAGGAGTTGTAGTGGGTGACCTGGTAGGTATCGCCGTAGAATAATGTGTTGATAAGCGTGTAGTTGGAGACGATACGATGGTATTTTTTGTAGTAGACATACTGGGCGCCAACTCTGTCATCGACAGGGACGCTATAGTCGATGTAGTTGTTGCTATCGGCCTAGTTGTCGTTATAGTAGAAGAGGTAGACAGCGGAGTCATTGTCGTTGCAGTCGACGGGATAGACTGCGGATTTATTGCCGTTGTCGTCAGCCAGGATGTCGCAGTCGTGGTAGTCGACAAAGAGGTGGAGTGGACAGTTGTTGACTGCGTCCTCGTTGCTGTTATCGACTTTGTAGCGGATGTTGTTGTGTTAGCCGACGTGGTGAAGCCGTGTACACTGGCCGACGCCGACGTTGTGATGGTCGCCGTTGTCGAGGACTGACTCGTAGCCGATGCCATAGCCGCAGCAGTCGAATTCATTATCGTAGTTGTCGGTGTTGACTGCATCTTTGAGTTCGCAGTCATCGGCGTCGACGTGATTGTCAACGTCACCGTCTCTGTTGTTGTGATCGGCTGTGTCATGGTCGTTGTTGTTGTCGTCGGCTGCGTCATCGTCAATGTCGTCGGTTGAGTCGTCGTTATTGTCGTCGGCTGTGTCGTCGTCGCCGTCGTCGTCGCAGTCATCGTGGTGGTTAAAAACTGTGTCGTCAGCCTCAACGCCGCCGCCGTCGTCGTCGTCGTATTCATCAGCTGTGCCGTCGGTATCAACGCCGTCGCCGTCGTCTGTTCAAGTGTTGTGGAGTATGTGATGATTCTGGCCTTTCCCGAGTCAACAATGACCGCAGTAACTGTGGAAACAATCGGATTTTTTGCAGTCGTGATTCCGGCATGGGTCGTTGTTGCCGTGTAATTCGCACCATAGAAAGAGTGGCCTTCCTGTACTCCTTGACCTTGCCCGTGGTCCGGATACGGAAGGGGCGAGTGCGGCAGAGGAAGGCACGGAGGGGTTGCCCTCAGCTTTTCTGCCACGTACAGCTTCATGGTGCCGTTGCCACCGCACTTCTGGTGCTCGTTGCCAGTGCAGCTAATGTTGCATCGTGACGACGAGACGATCGACGTCCCGTTGCCGAGCACATTTCCGCACGAGCACCGGTTGCCGTGATCAACGCCTGCGAGGGGGAACTCACTGCTCTTGCAAGCAGCCAGACAGGTGTCAACGGTCATGTTGCTAGACGGCAGGTAGTCCACAGAAAAGTCCAGAGCCTGGTCCTGTGAGGAGTTGCTGCTGTAGCACCCAGCCGGTTTGTAGCCGCGGATGGTCTTGCCGCGGGCGCGCAAAAAGGTCGGGTCCTGGTATATAGAGAGAGCGCTCGGCCCTCCACACACTTGGTTTTCGTCGCCTGTGCAGTTGCGAGAGCACTGGTTCTCGTCCACGCGCATCGCACTGACTGTATGGCCGCAATAGTATTCGCTGTGGTTTCGGAGACCAGCATAGCGGAATCCATTCTGATGGCATTCGTTCACACACCCTCCCACCGTCACGTTTATGGTGTTCAGGAAGCTGCGAAAGCTCAAAGCGTAGTGGTTGTCGATGGCACTTTTGTCGGCGTAGCATCCGCCATAGACAAATGGCTGGAACGGTACCGTACAAGAAGATGCCTCAAAATCAACTGTCCGGTTTCCTGAGACCATAGAACAGCCCGTCGCCAAAATGGCGACACAGAAAGTCAGCATAGAAATCATGATGGTTGCAGCTTGTTCCAAAAAATATGTTTTTAGTCTATTCGGCGCACGAGACTACTAGAAAGAGCAGAAGAATTCTGGAAAGAGCAGGATGGAAGGGCAAGAAGACTGGTATTTGTATTAGGGCTAAATTCAACATACGGTGGCGACACTGACACAGCTATCCAAGGAATTAATATCAAAAACGTTACCGACTTGTGCGAAATGCCAGTGATGTTGTTGCCGCAGGTCATCATAGTCCTGACGCTTGCTCTTGGCTTAGATGGCCATTATTCTGACACGCATACGTTCTGGGTTTGGGTAACTGCGGCACTGGCACGGGAAGACATGGTTGATATCACGATTTGTCTTCACAATTATACTTGGATTTTTTAAGTGTGCGTACTGGAAAAGTTGTTCATCTTTACCACCGACATGATGGTCATTGTAACGGCAGTGATAGCCGAGACTGCCAGCAGGGAAGTGAAGTTACACGGAAGAGGCATTTTTATAATATATACCAAATCAAAGAGTCGAATGGAAAAATAAGAAGAATCCAGAGAAAGGTCTTGGAAAAGGACACGGCTAAAGATAAATGCCATAATTCACCAAATTATTCTGGGACGTATAGTGCGCATTGAGGCTTAAAAAAAGAGACTGACGTAATAACACGTTGATGTTGGTGTTGGTTATGAGGGTAGATTAAGTTAAGTAAGGTGATGACATCTTCAATTTTTTGCCCCTTTTCTTTCTCTTCTTTCCAATACTGTGTTTGGTGATTAGTCCAAAAGTCCGAATAAAGTGTGTATTTTGCCGTTTCAGCAAGAGAAAGAAAAGAGGAAGAGGCCAAGTAAGGGCTACATCACGTCGGATGGTTTCTCAGCCGGTGCGTTCCCTTGCAAGTCAAGTTTTCCTAAAGAAGAAAGCGAAACGAGGGACTGATACGGCAAGTCCTCTGTAAGTGTTGGGCAGTATTACAATGCTGTCAGTGACAGCAAGCTACAAATCTGTCCTCACATACATTTGTGACTTGGATGACTGCAGATTTACTTGATGAAAATTTGCGCAAACTAAACTCGTCCCTGTCCTCTCGTCTTCATGGATAAAGTGATGCAAACCGATGAGTCCATTCTCTAAGCCGCCCTGACCCTGCCCAGCCAGTCCGCCTGCAAAGAGGGAATGGCCAGACCCGCATCGCACTCCCCCAGTTTGATGATTTGCTGCCGCTAGAATACAAGAGGTCGACCTTGGGGAACAGAAGATACGACCCAGTCTTCCCAGTCTTCCCCCCGGACGAGGTAGGAACCCAGATAAAATGAAATAAGAAACAACACACAAGACAACGGACATGTGAAATGTGAAATGAAAGATGACACATGAGCAGAAGAGTCGGAGTCAAGGCGACAGACAGCGCAGATAACCCAACTCCCATGAAATAAGAACAAATACTAAATGCGCGCATACTTTTTGCCTGTCCTCTTCTCGTTGCTTTTTTAAGAGAAATCACGTCCACGTATCCGACTCTCCTCCCCCTTAGTTGTTGGCCTCAGCACGACGCCACCTAGGCACGTACTTGCCCGGTGCGCCCGAGGCCGTGAGCGTGTCCTTGGGTGGAGCGGGCGACCCGTCGCGACCGTTCTCGCGCCTGGAGTCATCACGCGATGACCCAGTGCGGGCCATCGGCGGACCACGGCCCGAGAATGACCGTGGCGGCATGTCCCGGCTGGGACCATCCGAGGCACCGCCAGAAGCCCTGGCAGCCTCGCGTTCGCGCCACGAAGGCTTGTTGCCACCGGCCAGCTGGAGCCGAGGAGGTCCCGACGGGCGGTCCCGGGAGTCTGTCCGCTCCATAGGAGGAGCCGTCCGCGAGGGTGGGGCACTTGTCTCGGAAGACGCAGTAGCGTTCTTGGAAGCCTCGCGATCGCGCCAGCCCCGGGCACCGGGAAGGTTCAGAGCAGGCCGACGCTCTGTAGAGGCAGACTCTGCAGGCGAATCGCGGCGCAGCGGGGGTGCAGCGGCAGCAGCCTGCTTCTCTGCCTTCCGTCTCGCCAGCGCCTCTTCCTCGCGCCGGGCCTGGAGGGCAGCCTTCTCGAGCGACTCCTGGCGCTCCTTCTCCCGCTGGGACTTGAAGCGAGCCATCTCCTCTCTCCGAGCCTCCTCCTTCTTCTTCTGCTCCTCCTTCTCGCGGGCCGCACGCTCCTCGGCCTCGCGCAGCTGGCGCTCCTGCTCCTCCTTCTCCCGCCGCTCGCGGATCTTGCGATCGCGGTATTCCTTCTTGCGGGCTGCAATCTGCTTCTCCAGCTCGCGCTCTGCCTCCCGGCGGCGGCGGTCAAACTCGTCGCGGCGGCGGTCGACAATCTCGTCACGGAAGAATTCAAAGTGAGACACCAGGCGGCTGAGACGGTTCTTGAGCTCGACATTCGCTTCGTGCTTGCGCTTGGACTCCACCAGGGTCTCAGCCTTGACCTTCTCGTAGGCGGCAAGATCCTTCTTTTGCTGGGCGGCGTAGTCCTCGGCCAGCTTCTTGACCTCCTCCTTGCGGTACGCCCGCTCCAAGTGATCGATGCGCTTGCCGGTAATGCGCAGCCGCTCATTGACGTCGTTCTTTTCACGCTCGAGCTGAGCCAGCTTAATGGCACGCAGTCTCTGCGGGTCGAGGCTGGCAAGGTTGTCCGTGTCAATGTCCAAGGACTTGGTTCCAATCTTGAGCTCCCGGATCATGTTCTCAACCTCCGTCTGGCGGATCTGCTCGCGCTCGCGCTCGATACGCTTGAGCTCGCGCTCCCTCTGCTCCTGCAACTGGCGCTGGTGCTCTGCCTCCAGAAGGGCCTGCTCGCGAATCTTCTTAATCTTGGCGTTCTCCTTCTCGCGCTTGGCTTGCAGCTCCGAGGCCTCTTCCTTCCGCTTCTGGATGATGTCCTTGCGGGCAAGAAGCTCGGCATGCTCCTGCTCGGCGCCGGCCTTCGCACGGGCAAGCGCGGCCTGGCGGGCTTCGATGCGGGACTCGTTGAACGAGGTGTCGATGTAGTAGCAGGTGGTGTACAGAGACTTGGCCAGGCGGCTCAGCTGCGACCGCACGATTTCTGACGGCGTGCTCTGCAGCCGCTGGATGGATTTGCCCTCAGCCTCGGCCGAGCCGGCGGCCGAACCGCCGTGGACGGCCTTGGCAGACGAGAAAATGTCAGTGTCGAAGCTCAAGACGCTGGTGGCATGGTTCATGCGGATTGCGAGGTCGCCCTTCTTGTTGCCATTCATAATGAACTTCTCGACGGTGGCCCGCGTGACTTGGTAAGGCTCCGGGAACTGCGCGAGGCTTTCGACAAACTCCAGATCCACCGTCTCGTACACCTGCGAAAGCTGCTGGAACAGACGGGTCAGGATGACCTGCTGCAGAGGGATAATGTACTTTTGCATCTCAGCATCCTCGCCGATCTGCGTCAGGATAGGTGAGATCTTCTTGCAGATGGACAGCGGGTGGAAGTCGACCTCGAGGATGTTGTACAGTTCGCGAATCTCCGGGCGGGCACGACGCAGAAGGGACTTGGACAAGGCGTCGCGGAAGAGGCCGGCACGCGTGGGCGCCTGGTTCATGCCAATCAGGTGGGTCAACCGCGAGTTCTTGTTCTTCTTGGCCTCGTCAAAGTCGACCATGGCACCACGCGAACGCGACGTGCTGATGACGGGGATAGAGAGAGCCGACAGGAGCACAAACGACGCGGCACGCTGGAGATCGGAATCGGAGGCGGACGGGTTGTCAGATTTCTTGCCCTGGCCTGTGGCGACAACGGCCGCAGACTGGCGCAGCAGGTTGTAGTAGCGAGCCCAGGCAGCGGCGTGGAACAGGTAGTTCTCGCCGACAAGGAAAATGCGGGTGAGCTTCTCGTAGTAGTTGGCCATCATGATGTTCTTGGGCGGGCGCTTGCTCAGGCTCAGCAGCGTGTGGATGTCCTCGACGCTGCGGAAGGCCTCCTGCCACAGCTCAAGCTCGACGGCAACGTTGAGCTGCTGGAAGCGGGTCTCCAGGTGACGCTGCAGAGTGTCCGGGTCGCTCAGATTGATAGCATGCATCTGCGTGGAGTACTTGGCGGCGGTCTGAACATGGTTCCGCAGCAGCTCGCAGAGACGGCGGAACTCGGTCTTGCGGGCGTACTTGAGGCAGAAGTCGAAGGCCTGCATGGCCGTGCTCTGGTACAGGAGTTCGAGGCGGGCATTGTTGCGCAGGATGTCCAGAACCGTGCGGTAAGCCTCCCACAGGAACTTCAGCCAGGGCGTGACGATAGCACGGTCTGTGCGGTCACGGGACTGTTCGCCTGAGACGGTGGCCAGCAGAATAGACTCGGGGGTCTCGGAGGCTTCCAGGTCGTCGACGCCGTCGGTGGCGGTCTGGGATGCCTCGAGGCTTGACTGGACCTCATCGGCCTTCTTCTGAGCATCGGTGACTTTGGAAACAGCCCGCTCGATGAACTCCTTCAAGACCAGCTCGATGGTGCCGACGTTGGTGTTCTGGGCGATGTTCTTGTACTGGTACAGGGCGTCCTTGGCCAGCTTGCCCTTCTTCTGCTCGACGGACAGTTCAACGAGGAGGAGCATAACCGGCTCCAGCGACGCAATCGGAACATTCCGAGAGCGCTTGGATGTGATGTGCTCGTGAAGCTGGGTCAGAGCCGCCGGTGCCTGGTTGACACCGATCAGCTCTTTGGCCCGCTTCAGCACATTTTCGGGTTTTTGATGAGGCGGAGGAGGCTGTTTGAGACAAGTTAGCGGAATGTCACGGATCCAAAAGAATTTATTTCACAAAGTTTTTGATATGGGAGACGGTGAACGGAGCGACAAAGGCAGGATGAATAGGCCGATGAAACGCGTATGAGGGGAAGGGAGAAATTGGAAAAAGTTGACAAAAATATCATGCTGTCCTTCGTGGGGTTGGCATCTCGACGTACCATGGTGGGCAACCTCCTCTGCGCAGGATAAAAGTCGCTGAGGAGCCTGTCTCTTCTTGTCAAGTCCCGAGGGGTGGTTGTGGTCGGGAAAAGACACACGTTTGGGCGGAAGAGGGAAAGGAAGTGTCGCAAAAAGAATTTTCGCCGACTGAATTAAGATACCAAATGTGTGAGGGCGGGGCTAACCCACCACGTGACACAAACTTGTTTAGATTCTTAGTCAGCATTGCACGCACAAAATATGAAAGCGCGGGTCAGTGTACGAGGAATGAAGTGTTTTGAAGATGTGAAGTGCATACATACTCGTACAGTGTTTATCTTGGCGAGAATTCGGAGCCGAGACCTCCCGCCAGTACATGTGAATATTTCTTACGAGCTATCACCAGGTAGTAGCAGTGTCGGCAGCAACAGACAAAACAGCACGGGTGCAGACCCTGCGAAGCCAAGGGGGCGTCTGTAGCCCGTTGATACTGTTGACGTAAATGGTTAACATTGTGTCACCGCAACGAGAATAGCCACAGCTTAGCATTCGCCCACAAGCCGGCATCTTACCAGGGGATGTCCTGGTGCGAAGCCGCACGTCCATTCGCTTTTACCCTGTTCCTCGCACGGCAGTCCAGTTCGGACGACTACAATGTACGATATGTAGGCACTCGGTATCTTGCATTTTTGCCTGCTTATTATGTTGCATCTGCCTCGCTTCTTCTTCCATCCAACTCGTCCCAACTGCCCGACATGGAAGACATGTTCTGTTTCGGGTAGTCGTTTACGGATTAGCTTTGTCTAAGACGCCGCCCGGGCGATCGATCTCTAGGAATGCGAGCAGCCTTGACGCTTCAGGCAGCTGCACCCCGAATCTGGGTGTGTCATCCCACCAGCCACACCAAGGTTGGCACTGGGTTGCGGATATCGTATGCTTCGTACGAACACTTATCGCATGGGCACGAGCCGGCGGGGATGAGCCGGCCGAGAACCAGTGTGGGAGCGTGCTTTTCTGCGCGGTTTACAAATGCTGGTATTTGGTATCTTATTTGCACTCTCGTGCAGGTTCGCCCTGACAGGGGCTGCAGGTTCCTTGGCTGACTGATAGCAGTCTGCTTGTAACTAATCACACGAACATATGCAGTCGGGCGGAGACAGGTATTTCTTTGCGCGCCACTCGCGTGTGTTCTGATGTGCCATTGTTTTCACTTTCGTAATCGGCGGAAGGCAACACAGGGACACCAGCCAGGACACCAAGTGGTAAGAGAGGGATTGCCTGGTAACGGCACAGGACGTCGTACTTTTGTACTGCCTCGTAGTACTGTGTATGTGGTAGTGAAGCAACGGGGACGCAGCTTGGGAATAAAGGGGCTTTCAATTTCAGCAGACAGGCCGGCGGGCCAATGGGGCGCTGCTGTTCTGATGGATCGTCTCCACCCGCGGCACCCTTGTCTTTACCAACTGCGTAATATTGCAGTGCTTATGGGGAAATGCCTAGTAGTAGCGAGGGTCCAAGGGTGCAGTTAGCCCCAGCCGCTAGACCGCAGTGGCCTGTTTCCTTGTAGAAATGGCCCCCTAACGTCCCAATGCTCTGTTTCGATCTTTTCCTTTCCTCGCCGCCTCGCTGCTCTCGTTCCTTTCTCCCTCTACCATTCTCGGCCTTCCCCTTTTTGTGCAGCGCTCCCGTTGGCACCGTTTCCTTTCCCCTGTCGAGGCCATTCGAAACTTTCTTTCCTTTCTTTTTCCTCTTCTCTTCTTCTTCTTCTCAGATCCCAAGCATCTCCACGAACCTTTCGTGCCGGCCAACCATCACCTTAATTTTTCTTTTGACACGTCGAATTTGTAAGTAGAAGTCTCGCATCTCATTCCCATCCAAGTCAGGCTTGGCCGGAAAGCTGGCCGCTTCCTCTCTTCTCCTCGCAATACGATTCGTCGCGACCCGCCACTACTGCATCACCTCCGGTCGCGATTAAACTGGATCAGCTTGACAGCAAATCGAAACAGGGAAGCTGGATTGGCAGCGCGGTCGAAGCAGCAAAAGACGACCAGCAAAAAAAGAAGAGCTCATTGAAAACGGAGAGCGAAGGTGACCCGTTTGCTACCGATCCGACACGTCAGGGTCAAATTCATCTTCAGCTGCCCTTAAGCTCCCTGATTTTCCATTTTTATTTACCGCAACCTTCGCTGCTGGATTTCCTGCGAGGAGAAGAGAGAACGACAGCTGGCCGGACTGCGTCTCACATCCACGTCAATTCATAGAAGGTTTTGTTGCTGACTGCGCTCTTTTGGCACACTCGCAGACGAACGGCACCGCGTCCTACATTTTTTCATTTCTCCTTTCTATCGAAGATCGCGTCATCTCCCTGAACGCGATCAATTAAATACCTGCGAACCCGTCATTTTTTTTCTCCTCGACAAACACTCTCACATCAACGCCATGCCTCAATACACCTCCCGGGACGTTGGCGACCCGTCGCAGATCAAGAAGACAAAGCAGAGCATGGCCGACCTCAAGCTGCGGCGGTTAACAGAGTTGAACAACCGGTTGCGCGAGGACCTCGACCGCGAGCGGATTCCCGTGAGCCAAGCATCTAAGAGGTTCGTTTTCTTCCCTGGGCGCGGCTTTTTATCTGTACTCGTCTCTTTCTCTGCATCGTTTTCTAACTCTGTCTAGCATCATTGCCTACTGCAACGGCACTCGGGACTACATGGTGCCATCAGTATGGGGTGCCGTCCCCCGGAGCGAAGACCCGTATGCACCGCAACAGAGCGGCGGCTGCTGCGTGGTGATGTGAGGAGGAGGTGATGTGGTGGCTACATTGAGAGGGTTGGCTGTTTTGGGAGACGTGCATGTCTCCCGGTGTGAAGATTCGATTCTCACAACATACTTTGTTCGATGCCAGCGAAGGGGCAAATTGGCACCTACTTCGCCCAAGTCGAAAGGCAGATCGGGATGAGGCAAGCCGATGATGATGACCCCCCTAAAAAAAGAAGAGAAAAAAAATAGACAAAGCAACCCGGACCGACAACACATCGAGCGAGACCGACAGCGAGGGCGAGAAAACGGCACCATCCCGACCACGCAAACCTCCAGATGGGGCGGGAGCTCTTTAAGAAAGACTTAGGAACAGGGCCTACCGTTGGCGAGCGACTCTTATTTATTACCCCTATTTTGTTTATTTACGTCACCTTCCTTTTCCTTCCCTCTTCTTTTCCTTTTTTTCTCTCTCGGCCATCTTCCTGTTCCTTTTCCCTCCTTCTGAAGAGCATCAGCTCCACCTCCGACAAGCTCTGTGCCGTTTTCAAGCCTGGCCTTTGTCGAACAGATAAATGTACCAGTTTTTTTCACGTCACCTTTTCTATATTCCCTACTTCCTGTTTACTACCGGTGTTCTGTTGCCGATACGTTTGTTGTTACTAGTTTCTTTTGTGTCGTCCACGACTTTTCTGTGTCCAGTTACAACTTCCGTGTTTAACGTTGCCTTTTTTTTTTTTCCTTTTTTTCTTTTGCCTGCCTGCGCATACCATATATACCTTTTTGTTACTTTTTAAAAAGGGCTCCTGTAGCTGGCTTGTAACTTTCATGGCAGTGAATTTAAGACTTGAAACTGATTTGCTCGTTGCAACGTATCGTGAATGGGCCAATGTTCGGATCCGGCAGAATGAGCGTTGGGCGATTTAGCAGAAGCAGCAGCCATGCGCAAAAGTGGCGGAGGCGGCCGACTTTGGGCTTCGGGACTGTCAGCCGGTGTCTGCTCGCCACAGCGACCATGGTGTCATCAGAGGTCGGCATTATCAGGCGTCAAAAATTTTAAAGTCGACTCCTTCCCATCCCACCCGTCTCGGCCGTCTACAGACGCTGACTCATCTTCCATTTGACGACGCCCGTTTAAACCGAGTGTCTCCCTGCCGGCAACCTCAGAAAAGGCTCTCTCCCTCCCCGCTCACTCGGTACAATGGCTACAGAACAGCCGGCATCTACCGTCTCGGCTGCCGGCACTGGCACCGGCCCCACCACTGCCGCCGCCGCTGCCGCCGCCGCCAACGTCCCCCTTCCAGTGAAGCGGCCCCGCGTCGCCATCCAGTTCTGCACGCAGTGCAAATGGCTGCTGCGCGCCGCCTACGTGAGATTGGCCCCTCTCCCACCTATCTCCCCCTTCTCTGTTTTCTTGTTCCCTCCATTCACATATACGTCTCTCTCTCTTTCTCTCCGTGTGCACCCCTGCTGACTATGCCCTTTCCTCCCCCCCTCCTCCTCCTCCTCTTCCATATCAGTACGCCCAGGAGCTCCTGTCTACATTCGGCCCCGCCCTCGGCGAGGTCGCCCTGCAGCCGGCCACCGGCGGCGTGTTCCGCGTGACGATTGAGGGCGAGGACGGCAAGGACGGCGAGGACAGCATGGGCCGTGCCGACGTGCGGCTGCTATGGGACCGCACGGTGGACGGCGGGTTTCCCGAGACCAAGGAGCTGAAGCGGCGTGTGCGGGACGTGGTGGCGCCCGGGCGCGACCTGGGACATGTCGACCGGACGAGTCGCCCCGCGGCGGCGGCGGCGACGACGACGACAGCTGCGACACCTGCTGCACCTTCTGCGCCTGCTGCACTTTCTACCACTACTGCTGCCACGTCTTGCCCGACGCCATCACCAGGCAACCCAGTATGCGAGGACTGCCAGTGAGCCAGCCAGACCATTGGATAGTATATTTTTTTTTCTTTTTATTCTTTTAATTTCGCAAGTGTATATGGTTTTGCATTGATGAGGCTGCGTAAAATTGCTATAAAAAGGGAGGGGGGCATGTGTCTCGCATCCTTCATATAACCCCCGTTCGTCACCATGAACACGAACGTGCCCCCTTCCTAATCCAATTCATCCAATCGTCCTACCACCTAGTGTAGTTTGTTCCCTAGTCTCCTCCCGCCCTCCCCATTTTGCTACCCTGCGATGGATGATCCCTCCTTATCACAGCCCAATGCTAGCTCCTCTTCTTCTTTGTCTCTGACAAGGCAAAGCTGAGGAGTTTGCCCAGCTGAAAAACAAAAGCAATAAAAGCAAAAAGAAGCTGAGACAGCAATATAAAAAAAAAGTAAAAGAACAGGGAAGAAAAGAAAAAGGCAAATGATGCAAATAAAAATAAATGAAAAAAAGAAAAGAAAAAATCGGCGTTTCAAAGAGAGCTTTTGATGGCATACCAAGTTTTCCCCATTGCCCCTTTGCATGCCAATCGCCACGCCGAGCATGCATCCCCTAGACGACCGTCCGTAGATGCCGGTCCGGCCGGTCATGCCAAATGCCATTCATTACCAGATCTAAACGAGCACTGGAACACCCTCCAATTGCAATCCTTGAAGTCGGTCCAGCTGTGCGCTCGTTATGTACCAGTGATTGGAATGAAACAGTCACCAACGCCAGAGCAAGGACGAACTGTTGGTAATGATCAAGCGTATATTTCCCAATGGCCTTCTGAATTAACGGGATGCAAACCAGTTAAAAGAGTCTCACAGCGAGAAGAGACCCAACCAGTTAAAAAAAAAGGCCATTCCAAGTCAAACAAGAAACAAGCGGATGAACCATGTGCAAGGCCTTCAACCCCTTATTTTCCCACACATATCCACCCGCCCACCGACACTCATACAAACGCAACTGAAAATGCAAACTGAAAAAAAAGAGGCAAAAAGCGAATCGTGGTCGATTGTTGCGCGGAGGCTGGCGCGTGTATTGTCATAGTGGAGAGACAGAGAGGGCTGGACACTCGCCTAGAGCGTCTCAGGTCGGTCGACAATGCAGCCGAAGGCGGAGCAAAGTCGAGGGCGCGGTGGAGAAGTGCAGAGCACGCAAGGTCTTGGGGACTTGGCTGAAGACTACGTGTCGTCGACGATCGGAGGGAGGGGAGCGTTCGGAGAACTGGCAATTGGTACACCGGCCCGCGGTAGCTGGAGGAGACAGGAGAACGGAGGGGGGCGCTTATCGTGTGCGGCCAAACCTAAAAGACGGTAGAAGTTCGTATGCATTCATTTTACGTGTTTAGGATTTCGGGTTCCTGGGAGGAGTGACGAGTCTCCTGCTTCCGAGGCCAGTGACATACTTTTGCTTCTTCTCAGCTGGCTTGAGAATCTGCGAGGAGGTTATTGTCAGTGGAGACAACTCAAAAAAGATGGCAGCAATTGGAGTTGGGGGGGAGGGGGAGGTGTTGGGGGGGGCGACCCGGGAGTTGGCTGCGCACCTGGAACGAACACAGCAAGCTCTCGTCTACGCTCATCATGGCTCCAGCATTGTCGAATTCGCCACAGTAGTTGGGCGCGCTGAAGAGGGTGACCAGCTGGCGCTTAGAGAAGAACTCGTAGCCGTCCTCAACGACCTGGTGGGCACGGCAGATCAGGTCCATGTCATGCTTCTGCAAAAACCTTGATACCACGTCGGGGCCGAAAGTGAAAGAAACGCCACGGTCGTTCTCGCTCCACCCGGTAATGTCCTTGTCGGGGTCGGACCACAGCAGATCGCACAGCAGCCCGCAATCCGGGATCTTTGGCAGAGTTAGCGTGCTGGGCGCGCAGAGAGACAAGAGAGGCTGTAGGCCAGATGCTTACATCGGTGGGCCGCATCACGCGACGGATCTGCTCCATGGAGTTGAGGTCGGGGCTCAGGCCGCCGTGCATGGTGAAGATCTTCTCGTCAATGATAGCGGCAATGGGCAGGCAGTTGAAGCAGTCGGTGAAGGTCTTCCATAGCTTGATGTTGTAGCGGCGCTTGCACTCGTCATAGAAGCCGTAGATACGGTTGATGGAGGCGCACTCGTGGTTGCCGCGCAGGATGAAGAAGTTCTCGGGGTACTTGATCTTGTAGGCAAGCAGAAGGCAGATGGTCTCGAGAGACTGCTTGCCACGGTCGACATAGTCGCCCAAGAACAGATAGTTGGCCTCGGGAGGGAAGCCGCCGTACTCGAACAGGCGCAGCAAATCGTAGTATTGGCCGTGGATGTCGCCGCAGATCTATGGAGGGTGAGTAAAAGGGACGGGACAATGGGGGGGAAATGAAGACCAAGAGGAGCAATCCCATCTCACCTTAATCGGCGCCTCCAGCTCTAGCAGGATGGGCTGAGAAATGAAGATCTCGCGGGCCTTGGTGCAGAGGAAGCGGATCTCGCCTTCAAGGAGCTGGACTTGCTTGCCAGGGCGGCTGCCGCGGACCTCGAGCAGCCGATCGATGATAGAGTCGAGGTCGACCTCGTGTTGCTGGTCGGCCATTTTTGTGAAGAGGGTTTTGTTGTTGTTCTCGCTGCGCGCGGAGGGCTAAGAGAGTGACAGGGTGCGACGGTGCCTCGGGGGTTTTTGGATCTCCGCAAACCCGTGAGCTGTCTGTATGGCCGGCTCAGAGATCTGTGGGCGTCAAGGGGGAGGGAGAAGAGCAAGGTCGCGGGGGCTCAGACTTCCGTTCTTCAGACTTAGGGTTGCACTACTATTTCCTGTGGCAGATGGCAAGATGGCATGTCAGCTCCAAATAGATTGGATAAAAGATCTCGGGCCAAGCCACGCGGTGGCGTGCAGACGGGAACACGTAGCGCTCTTGCGGTCGGTCAGGCAGCGAGGCGAGAACAAAACGGGCGAAAAAAAGGACGGAAGCGAGGGAGCACAATGCGCAAGGCGCCTGTGGAGAGAGGGGAGGGCGGGCAGGAGACACGAGGACACGAGGACACGCGAGGGCACGGCGTCTCGAGGGGCTCACAGAAGGCGCAAGAGCTGCCGTGACAGAAGTGTGCTAGAGGAACGGGAAAAAGGAGGTGAGGGGTGAGGCTCCACGATGTGACATGTGAGGTGTGGAGCGGCTCTATTTTTGAGGCGCTGTTCCTTTCCTGTTGCATCCGGTTCTGATTCAGGTAGAATGGAATGCGTAGGCCAGGCAGCAGCCCAAAGAAAAAGCCAACCCCCAGGAACTGGAGTAAAGCAAGCGGACCAAGGAACTAGAGCTAGAGGCTAGAAAGGAGACCAACAAAACTCACCGAAGCGAAATAACAGTCTGTCGGGTGTGTCCAGGGATTCGCAGCTAAAAAAGCAGCGAGCGTCGTGTGTGCGAGAGGCCGAGATTAGATTATTTCTCGTGTCCAGTGCACTGCTGAATTCGGATGCAGAGCTACGAGGGTTCGTGTTTTTTTGTTGTCTTTTGTTTCCTTTTTTTTTCCTTCGTGGCTGACGTGTAGGATAAGTGGTCCCGCAACTTTTTATTTTTTTTTCTCGCTCTCTTCAACTTTTGGGGGGAGGGGGGAGAGAGGGGAGTTCTTTTCGAGGACGTGAACTCGTAGCAGGCAAATCGTATCTTCTGTCTCACGTCGAGGTCCGGTTGGGTATGGACGTCGAGAATTGTGAAGACAGGCGGCAGAGGAGAGAGGACAGCAGGACAGCAGACGATGGCTCAGGCGTCAAACGTCTCGCAGGGAGAGAATTGGGATGGAGGCTTCCGGTCGGGAGCCTCGGCGTCGCGTGAGATGTGCGGGTGAGAGGGCAAAAGCCGGAGCAGGCAGTTTTTGTGATTTCGTGATTTTTTTTTCGGGGTCGTCGTTTGCCTGATGCACAGCGCGGCGGGGAAGAGGAGGGAGGGAACAGAAGACGACTTGAAAAAAACAAGGGTACTTTAGGAAGAGGGGGTCACTTCTGTAGGGTCGTCGATGCTTTTAATTCGTCAAATGACTATGCACTTCGTTGGGACAATGGTCGTCCGTTCGTGGTCGTCGGTTGGTCGAGGAGAAAGGAAACGGGAAGAGATGCGAGGAAGTGGATGAGGTTCGATGCGCAGATCTGTGTAGACGTCAGAAGAGATGTGTCAATCGGAGCGAAGCGGCACATCAGAAGGATGGGGAGGGGGTTCGCAGGGTGGGAAAGTGGGAAAGCGGGAAAGCGGAGTTGAGCGGAAGCCGAGGGAAGTGGCAGAAACGAGAGGAAAGAAAGCGCGTGGAAGAGGAAGAGAGACGAGATCGCACGTTGCTTGAAGGTCTTGACTGCTGCCGGGAAAAATCGCCGTTGGGGTCTGTGTGCAGAGACGCGCGTGGGGACTGTAGGATGGAAGGGCAAAAAGGGTAAGGGAGGGTCGCGGGTAACGCTTCTTGCCTTTTCAGTTGTGCTCGTGTTTTTTTTTCTCAACTCCTGCTCTGGAACAGTTCTCGTATCGCTGTTCGTCGGGTGAGCCTTTAGGGGGGGTCTGATCCGGGTTTCTTCGTTTTGGGGACTTCTTCTATTTTTTAGTTTTTTTTTCGAGGGATTCTCTTTTTTTCTTCTTGTATCGCTGCTGCTCTGGAGGTGGGTGCGAGGGAAGGCGCGAGGAAGGAAAGAAGGAAAGGGGAGAAGAAGAAAGAGGGGGGGGGGGAGAAGGGGAAAAAAAACCAGGGACTAAAAAAAGCTTTGTTGTTTCGAGCGGAAAAGAAGGGGGGGGAGAGAACGAAGGGGTGCCAGCCAGGCGATAAGCACCACTCACCTGGAACAAGCCATGCAACACCCGGCGCGACCGGCCAGGAGCAGGAGAGGGGGGGCCCTATAGAGCAGCGTTAGCGGGGAGGAATTGGAGGGCTGCGGGCACTGTAACACTGCGGGCAACGGGCAGCTGTAGCGTCGTTGACCGGTTTATGGTTTGTGCGACGCGGCCGCCATGCCACCATGCCGCCATGCCGCCCTGCAAATTATTATTACTCATCTACAGGAGGGAAACGAGAGCGAACGAAGCGAAATGGAGAGGGATTGTTTCGCTGCATTGTGTCATATGTGCAGGGGATTTTCTCAGGAGACTGGGCTGGCGGTGGCCGCAGCCGCAGCAGCAGCGACAACGACAACGACGGCGTCGTCGACACGTCTAATCGCCGGACATCGGACTGCCAGCACGAGCAGCGGTCTCGACAGTCGTCCCAAAAGTTTCTGACTCTCTTTTTTTTTGGTGCTTCTGCTAGCGCGACTAGGATGAATACGACACCAGCGGCGGCGCGCTGGGACTGGTCGACGGCAGATGGGCTTGAGGCAGCCATCCATTGAAGGGAGGGGGGTGAAAGGGGAGGGGGGGGGGCGTGAGTGTGCGCGTGGTCTGGTGGTCCTGGTGGTTCTGGTCCTGTCCTGTCTGCGCTCGAGGTGGGCCAGCTCACCGACCTCCAAGTCGGGGCTAAAGTTAGCCTTGGGGAGGGGTCCTCACTCAGCCAGACCTGCCAAATGCCAAATGAAATAAAAGAAAAGAAAAAGACAAGACAAGAAAAATGGGGCTGCGCTGCTCCCCCCCCTGAGCACGGATGCCGGCGGGCCAATCACAGCGGATTGCACGTAGCGCCGGGAAGGAAGGTGACGCGCTCAGGGCTCTGCTCAAGTCCGCCAGCCAGCCCAGCCAGTCAGCCAGCCAGCCAGCCAGCCAACCAGTGAAGCAGCGAGCGAACCAGACCGTCCGGTGTGACGGCAGAGCCGCGACGACTGAAGGGCGGCCAGATCTCACGATCACCGCGCGGCAGCCAGAGCAATCGATCCGGTGGCGGAGCAGAAAGAGACGCAAACACATGGTTACGTCAACGGGCGACTGCGAGAGGACAGAGGAAAGGGAGGGAGACGGACAAAGGAACAGACAACAGACAAGATGCCCCGTATAAGTCGCATGACCGGGCAGCCCATCCCAACGGAGGAGCGAGGCCAAGGGACCACCCGGTTGGCGTAGACGACGACGTGCTCAGCGCTCGTACAAATACAAATAAAATACGAGTACTCGCACAAATAGAAAAATGGGGATCCGTTGGGCCAGGCCAGACCTTTTCTTGCCACGAGGTTCTGCTGTGGCATCATTCCAGCATCATTCCAGAAGACGACGACACAGCCATTGCCAACAGAATCGCATTACAAAATAATCGAATACCTAAATAGAAGAACCCCCCTGTGCCAACGCCGCGGAACTCTGGATTAGGAACAAACAAAAAAAAAATTGGGGGTTACATCTCCGGCCAAAAAGGTTTTAAACTTCACCGCCATGCCGTCGAAACGAGAGAGACGAGACCACTGTAGAAGAGCATGCGGGCCAAAAACAGACCGCACAACCAGAGAGAGAGACCGCCGCCTCGTAGCAGGATAGTAATACAGGAAGAGTTGGTGCAAGACCAACAGAGACAGACAAGAACAGGCGAGGCGAGACGCAAACACACACAAACGCACCAGACAGACCAAAAAAGACAAAGACTCAGAACAAGACACAGAAGAAAAAAAAGAACAAAAAAGAACAAAAAAAAAAGAACAAAAAAAGAGAATAAAAAAGAGAATAAAAAAGACCGAAAAAGGCACACAAAAACAACACACAAGAAAAGCCAAACCAGAAAAAAAAAACCACACCACAATGGCCATACCACACCACCGTCACCTGGTCAGCGCCGCCGTGCCGACGACCGCGTGCCTTTGCGGAACTGGCCGTTGTTGCGGCGCTTGGAGGAGGAGGCCGGGGCGATGGCGGGCGGTGTCAGGGTGGTGGTAGTAGCTGTCGAGGCGGTGGAGGCGGTGGAGGCGGTGGAGGTGGAGGTAGAGGTGGTGGCCGCGACGGCGGAGCCTTTCTTCAATGACGTCGTCATCTCTCGAGCCGCTTCTCGAGCCGCCTCTCGAGCCGCCCCCCGGGTCACCCCCCGGGTCACCCCTCGGGCCGCCTCCGCCGCCTCCGCCGCTTCCGCTGTCTCTGTCGTCTCCACCGTCTCCGTCTCTGGCCCCTCCGCTTCCATCGACGCCGTAATGGTATTGTCCTCGACGTCAAACCCGAGCCCGTTGAGCTCCTCCTCGTCCATGTCGGTCAGGTCTTCGCTGAGGCTGCGCACGGCATCGCGGCCGGCCCAGCCCTCCTCGGTGGCCGTGGTGCCGTCGAGGCTGAAGCCGCTCAGAAACCAGAACACGCCGCCCTCGCTGAGCGTGTCCGGCGGGCCGTGAGCACAGTCGTGCGCGTCGGCCCGCCCGGCGTCTCCGACGCCGTCTCCTGCATCAGCCACGTCACCGCCTCCGCCTCCCACCGTCGTGCCGCCTGGCAGGCTGCCGTTATGCGACTGCGGCGGCGTCAGCGGACCGTTGCCGTTCACCAGCACCGCCCCGTTTGTGGTGGCGCCGCTGCCGCTCTTGGATACATCGCCCGAGACCGGTGCTTCTGCCTGGTCTTTGTGTACGCTGCTGTCGATCTCCATCGGATCGGGGTCACCCTCAGCATCCGCCTCGCTGTCTGCATCTGCAACTGCATCTGCATCTGCTTCTGCATCTGGGTCTGGGTCTCCTTCTGCGTCTGCGTCTGCGTCTGCGTCTGCGTCGACTTCGACCACAACCGTCTGCTCGGCCGGCCTGTCCGCCATGACCACGTCTTCCGCAGCCGTCACCGCAGTTGTCGCCGTCGCCGCCGCCGCCGCCTGCAGCACCGTGATCGATGTCTGCTGAAGCTCGACGCTGGCCTCCAGCATCGCCTCCAGCCTCTTGAGCAGCGTCTCCGGCGCCGCGTGGGTGATTTCGGCCTCGGCCCGCACTGCCGCCTCCAGCATGGGCTGGATCGTCTTGAGGATACGCTTGCCGAGGCGCTTGCGTTCCCGCGCCTCGGCGGACGCTGGTGTGCCATTGGCTTTGGACGGCGGCGGTGCCGCCGCTGCAGACGGCTGCGCTGTGGTGCTGACTACCGTTCTGGACGACGACTCGGACGACGACGCTGGCACCGCCTCGTCTGCGTGACCGCTGGCGGGGCCCTGCGACTCGGCTGCTGGCTTGTCTGACCCGCCGCCCTGGTCCGGGTTGATGCCCCTATGGATGGCATCGCAGAGGTCCTGCACAAAATCCAGGGCATGCGTGTAGTGCCGGGCGTCCAGCTTGCTCTGCAGCACGGCGAAGCCGGAGCGGAAGACGTTTTTGTCGTACCTGAAGGTTAGGGTTAGACCAAAAATAAAAAACAGAGAATAAAGAAGACAAAAAACTCACCCGCTGGCCTTTTCCACTATCGGCTCCAGCAGCTTGTGAACCGGAAAGTAGCACGTGTTGACAAAGTCGACCTCGATGTCGGCGGCGTCGAGTTTTTCGCGCTCGCGGGCGACGACGTCATCGGCGAGGATGCGCAGCTGTTCGAGGTCGCGGATCAGCGCCTGGGCAAAGTCGATGCGGCGCTGCAGCCGGGCCTGGCCCGACGGCCCCATGGCGGCAAAGTTGCGGCGCGTCAGCTCCATGGACGTGAACGTCTCCATCTGCAGCTGCAGCCGCTTCAGCAGCGCCGCGCCGCGCCGGGCTTCTCGCTTCAGCGTCCAGTAGCGGCAAGCCTCCGACACGAACTCACGCCGCCGCAGCAGCATGAATCGCTGCAGCGACGTCTCCACAATGTCAAAGACGGCCTGCGGGATCACCGGCGCGCCCGATGGCAGCTTCCACATAGGCTTGGCCTGAGAGGCGGCAGCAGCCCCCTTTTTCTTGTCGCCACCGGCACCGGCCGCGGAACCGTCGCTGCCGCTGCCCATGCCCATGCTCATGCCCATGCCACCGCCCATGCCGCCCATCATCCCTATGCTTCCCATGCCGCCCATGCTGCTCATGCCGCCCACGCCCTCGGCCCCGGCACCCCCCATCACCGCGCTCAGCCGCGCCCCCGCCATCTGCGACTCGTCCAGCGGGTGCTCCGTCAAGGCGTGCCGGTGCGATGCCGCCAGCTGCAGCGCCGTCGCCGGGGTGTCGGCCCAGATACGGCCGCGCATGGTGCGCTTGTAGTAGCGTTTGGCCTCGCGCGTCGCCTGGTGCACGGCGTGCTCCTTGGCATAGTCGGGCGGGCAGTGGCGGTCGCAAAAGGCCTTGAGGATCATGCTGTTGTCCAGCACCGCCAGCGCGCCCTGGCTGTTCTTCATCCTGAGGTAGAGCCGCGCCCGCCGCGCACACGTGACGTGGAAGGCCTGGTAGCACGCCTTGTTGCCGCACTGGATGCACGCGCCCATCTTCTGCCGGCAGATGTAGCACGTCAGCCGCCACCGCGTCTTGGGCACCTTTTCCACGTCCATGACCGGCTCCATGAACGTCGTGTTGCCTAGCGACGTCTCGGGAATCCACATGGCGCAGAGCATGTGCGCCCACTTGGACGAGTTGGTCTGCTTGAAGGCGCCGTCGGTGTTGGGGCAGAAGATGCAGGTCTGTGTCAGATGTGTCAGCAAAAATAGAGGTGCAGAGGCGCAGACAAGCAAAGACGAAAGAAGTAAAAAGAAATAACAAAAAAACAACAAAAATGACATTAAAAAACTCACCGGAATCCCTCGCCCGATAAGCTGGCACTTGCGGCACAGCCACTGCCCCTCCGGGATGAACGGCACGCCGTAGCAGTCCTGGTGCACCGCCAGGTCGCAGCCGTCGCAGAACACGATCGCGTTGGTGTTCTCGCAGTCGCCGTCGTCGCAGATGGCGCACTTACTATCCTGCTCCTCGCCCGACTGCGTCTCGCCGTTCACCGCCGCCGCCGAGCTCGACCGCGGCCGGTGCGTCTGCGGCGGCTTCGGGTTCGGCTTCGGGATCCGCTTCTCCAGCGCATGCCACTCCTTTTCGATCTTGGTGATCGTAATCTCAAAGATCTCCCGCGTGATCGGCTCCACGTCCACCGCTTTGCGCTGCATGTTGTACTTGGCCAGCCACATGTCGTCCTGCTCGTCCATGTCGTATTCCACACGGCCCACGCCGCCGCCGCTGCCCGCCGCGTGTGCATGGGCGTGTGCGTGTGCGTGTGTCCCGTCGCCGTGGTTGTTGTGGTTGTGATTGTGGTTGTGGGGCACGTCGACATCCTCCTCCGCATTGGCGTCGCTCGCCTTGATCAGCAGCCGCTCTGGCCGGATGTAGATGTCGCTCTCCTGGTACCCGACGTTCATCATCGACTTGTCCACGTACCGTCCAAAGGCCTTGCTCTCGAACAGCCGGATCCGGTCCGTCTTGCGGTACGACGGCAGCTTGAGGTCCAGCTTCTCCTTGGGCGTCTGGTTGTGGATGGGCAGCACCTTGGGCGTCTTGGGTGTCGATAGCGCAAAGCTGACGAGGTCGCGAGGCGGCCGTCCTATGCGGCGGCGAAGGGGCGTGGTTGGTGGCTGTAGTGTGGCCGCTGCCGCTGTGCTGCTGTCCGCGGATGATGGTGGTGCTGCTGCTGCTGCTGTTGCTGCCGTCGCCACCACTCCGTTGTGCAGGCCGTGCTCCTGGGATGCGTCGGAAGAGGCAGCCGCGCCCAGAGTTACCAAGGATTCTGCAGAGTCAGTCTGTGTCGCCGGCGCTGCGGCTCCGCCTTCGCCCGATATCGTCCCGATGCCGTTCACCGACGGAGACAGGACCGACGCTGCGACCTCCGCTGCTGTCGGCCTCGGAACCGTGCCATCCACCTCCTCAGATCGGAATACCATAAACGTCGTCTCGATGTCGAGATTCGGGTGGAACTCCTCCCACCCGCGCTCCTCCCGCGGCTTGTAGCCCTCGCTCTGCACCACCGCTGCCGCCACCGCCGCCGCCGAGCTGAACTGCTGATCCTCGTCGTCCGGCTCGTACCGGCTCACTGCCGTGCGGATGCGCGTGCTAGGCTCCCGTCTGTGGTAGAGCGGCGAGGATGTCGCCGCCGTTGCGCGTCGGGCAGCCGTCGAGGAGCGTGCCGCCGCGCTGCTGCGTCCGCTGCCGCGCGTCACCACTTCCGTCGTCACACCGTCTTCGTCCACAAATCGCCCGCCTCCGCCAGGCCCGCCAGGTATGTATTTGCGCCGCTTCGGGGGCGGCTCTGAGGATGCCGCCGCCAGACGGGCGGCGCGGGCAGCATTGGTGGAGCCCGGCGGCCGCCCGCGACGGCGGCCGGTTGCTGTCCGCCGAGGCGTCATCACCGCAGGAACCGTATGTATGTGTCGGCCTCGATGCCGCTCTTGTAGGATCGCGATTGTGGCCTATCGCTTTGGCATCGGTTTTGATGAAATTCGGACGGCCCAAAACACTCGCGTCAGGGCGTGAGGGGGCGGCGCTTCCGTGGTCCGACAGAAGGGCCGCGCATCGGCTCGAGAGGTCGTTTCAGCCGTAAAAAGCTCTTCCAGATGGTCGAACAGGAGATCCGGTAGCGTAAAATCACCGAAACGGCAGAAAAGGCTTTCGTTGATGGTGGCGCGCGTGCAGGCTGGCTCGAGGAGGGGGCAAAAATGCCACTGGTCCTCGTTGGTTGAGGTTCACGTCGCGATGGATTGTAAATGACGCTAGTGCCTTTGTAGACTAGCCTTGTTTGTGTTCGCTGCTCCACTTTTTCGCCACGCGCCAAACCAACGTTGCGGGACACCATTTTGAAATTTGACGTGCATTGGCAACGAGATCCTGTATCTGGGGTAAGAATTTATAAAGTGTGCTGAGTATTACTCCATCCTGGCTTAGCTGTCATTTTGCGGCTTCGATTGGAACGATCGGACCCATCCAACTTTCCTAGCCGCTGAGCTCCTTTGGAGCTTTTCATTTCACATCAAAACTCAGCATCCTCCTACCTCTCCGCCTTTCCTTCATTTGATTGCGAACAACTTGCCTTCACCATCTATGCTCGAAGAGGGCAGCTTTTTCCCATCTCCCGACCTCCGATCAGGTCAAGTGTCGCCTTTTCGATTGGCTTTTATCTGTGTCATTGAGTGGCATTGGGTGGCAATATATCTATCTCTCGAGAGAGCACTCGCACAGTCGCATCACAATGCAACATTGACATCAACCGGAAGAGCATTCGCCGTCATTCGTAAAAACAGACGAGGCGTTTAGGGAGGGTTGACTGCTCGTGTGTTTATGGTTGGAGAAGGGAAAAATAAATGTGGGCGGCAGTATTACTTGTAGGCTCAGGCTGCCATTGAAACAATCATGCCCGACTCTCGTTTGCAATTCTTTTCAGTTTTGCGGACAGACCCGTCGAGAAGAGGAGCATTAAAAAACGCCAAGAAATTAAGAACTTTCTTTACGGCTATATCCGCCGTCTCCGATCTGACGGTCGCCATTCATACGTCGTTTTAACTTGTGTTCTTTTAGTCGACCCTCATTCATCCCCGGCCAGGGTATTTTAGTTCCAGGTACCATGCTATCTTCCGAGTTCATTGGCTGGGGTTCTTACGCACACATAATATACAAGTCACACCGCATCGGCGCATCATTTGGGGTCACAGGTCTTGATTGGTGTGTGATTTAATACACTGTAGATTGATCACGAAGCCAGTAGTCGGGTCGGGGAATGTAAAGACGAATACGTCGCTCCAAGATTCAGATAAGATTGCAGACCACCAGGGCCCTACTTCAGATACAACTCTGTCCCTTGTTCAGAAAAGGTCATGCGAAAATAAAATGCTAAATTGCATCGTTCTCTCATCATGCTCTCGCTAAAAATGCAAGACAGGGAATAATATGAAGTGAGCCAGTCCAGTTGACCAACCCGACAACATGAGATAAAGAGGAAAATAAAAAAGGGAGAAGAGAAGAAGAAAACAACCAAAAAAGCAGGTCCCTGCATATGCTTCGCCATGACCAAAATTCCAAAACGCCAATCTAGAGACAGCCAAATATAAAACATTCAAGAGGTATCAACCGCTGATAAAATGTAAATGTTAAAAGCAAAGAGAAGTGAAGAAAAACTGTAAAAAGTATGAAAAAGAACCGGTCGAGTATTATCTCAAGACCACACAACTTCTTCTTGTCTTAGGTAACACAATGTTAAAACTGTGCCAAGACCAACTGCTGCAAAATCTGGCAGTTCAAGTAGGGTATATGATGCCAACATAGCATGCCGTACGTTATTGCCGGCAACTCATCGTAGTAGCTCAACTCGAAAATATCGAAGTCCGTAACGATAATTCTGATATTGATGCCGATCATGCCAGAATTCCGCATGGTGATGGCATAAAAGAGGTGAAATGGTGTAAGAGATTCCCTGAAAATTCTGGAATGCAAAATGATAAAGGTTATTGTCCAACGCCAATCCGAGTCTCAACGCCAACGCTATGCTCCCAAGTGAAAAATATCAATAAGCGTGAGACAACTAGCGAATCGAGGTATCCTGTGATCGTGGAATACAGGAATATGGCTAAAGGGGGCGTGGTGAGTTCTGGAACCTCACTATTGGAAATTTTTGTCGGTGTAGTCGCGAAGGGAGGAAGGGATTACAGAAACAAGGCAGTTAAGCCGTCTGCTACCCTAGTGTTCGACCAGAGTGGATAGCCTGAACGGCTGTGGTTCGAACAGGACTCGTGTGGATGGGAGATGTTGTTGTGCTGCTGAATGGGTTGTCGTGATATTGCGGAGAATGTCGGACAGCATCCCAGGTTTCTTCGCTTAAGACGCTGAGGTAGCCATCCCCGACCTGATCACGCAGAGCCTCAATTTTGCGCTTATAGAGCTCACCCCCGACATCCCAATCCTGTGTGTCTTTCCACATTGTAGACGTCATGGCGGGTACCATGTTTGTGGTAGTCTGGATCGGGGCCTCTGTTGAGTCTCGAAGATTAGACGACACCTGGACAGGAGATTGGGGTGGTGTCTGCAGTGGTGCAGGCAACGGTGCAGGCTCGATGTGCGTTTGTGTTTGCGTTGGAGTGGAGGCATAAGCAGGAGGCAACTGCGTGTGCAGCACAGGGTTGATGCGAGGAACATCGGGGGAGTCCACGAGAGATCCCGAAACAACCTTTGCAGGCGTAGCAGGCAAGGTTATGGGATTCTCAGGTGTATGAGAAATGCAGTAATTGTTTTCTGTGGGCGTCGACAAAATCGCCGTTGCGACCGATTCTGGTGGCCGTGTTGTCGCTATGGCTGCTGAAGGACATTCAGGAGAAATGGCTGTTGTTGTTGCTGACCGGGAGGCAGGATCATTGGTGGCGAGGTCGACAATTCTTCGCTTTGGCACCCGGCGTCGTCGTGAAGAGCCTGAGTGAGCTTCGCTAGTAACGACATGTGTTGACGGTCGATCCTTCCTAAGAACTGCAGGCTCTTTCGGGTTGCCGTAGGTAATGGCCGGCTTGCTTACATCAACAGCGACGATTGTCGGGTTTGGCGTCGGTTTGATCACTGGTACAACAGGAGGGATAGGAACACGATCCACGAGATACTTCTTCTCCGAATAGCTCGGGCCAGTAGCATCAATGATGATGTCTTTTGTGTAACCTGGTGTCTTGCGGAATAGGTTGAATATCGTGATCCGGTAGTCACGGTGTGTCCGAGTAAACGGATTACCACTGACCCATACTTCACGAATCTCAGGAATACCTGTCAGCCGCGCAAGCTCCATAGGATCAGTCAGGCCATTTTCCCGCAGGTCCAGACGCTCTAGTGGATAAAGCGTCTCGATTCCAGCAATCGACTGCAAGCGGTTTGCACGCAAGTTCAGTGCGGTGATAGCAGGCAAGGGGTAGCGCTTGAGAGAGTGAAGCGAGTCAATCATGCAGTGAGACAGATTCAGAGCACGAAGCGCCGTCAGGGTAGCAAGACTGTCGGGAATTTGCGAAAAGAGATTCGAGGACAGGTCGAGGGAATGGAGCGTGTTGGACAGTGGTGCCAGGCTGAACTGGGGAATGGAACAGAGTGAATTGTCGGCAAGGCTGAGGTGCTTCAGGAAGCGCCACTTGGAAGCGGGGAGAACGCCCACAGAAAGCAAGTTCGAACTGCTTCCACGGCGGTTGTGGAAAGAATCAGACAAGCTCGACTGCGAGCTTCCCGACCCAGACCAGCTCACTTTGTGGGAACCTCGAACATAGTGTGCGCCACCATTCCGGGAGCTGGAAGGTCGGTGAGGCGAGTGACTCCTTGGGCGTGACGAAGGCTTGCTCGGCGAGTTGGGGGCGGCCTCGTCACTGTTCGAACGAGCCAACGACGGGCGGTTGTGTCCGTCATTCTTGCTGCTGCGTTCACTGTTATGTGAGATGGGCTCGCTGGTGACTGAGCTAATGCGCACGTCCAGAGTGGAGTTTCGAGGCTCCGGCGAGGCCGGCATTGACGCGCTCTTGTGCAAGTCAGCGTGAGGGAGTGATGGGCTGCTCCGACGAGGACTGGTAGCCATGCCAGACCCAGAACCCCCATACGGGCCAGTGGTAGGGGAAGCCTGAGCCTTTGATGTTCGGCGTCGCCGCTTGTCCATGTCATCCAGAACGATGTCAACCAGGATTTCCACAGGGTCGTCAAGGCAAGCGCGCTTCAGTGTGAGAGACCGGAGCTGATCGGCAAGACGGTCCCAGCCGTAGAATTGGCGGAAGTCCAGGTCGCAGACTTCTAGCGCCTGCACGTTCTTGAATGCATAAAGAGGCACAGCAGAGTCGAAGGGGAATTCTTCGTAACCTCGAATCAGATGGGCTCTCCAGTCCGGTGCAAGGCGAAGGCATGGTATCTTGGTAAAGGCGGAGTAGAGATACTTCAAGTCGGCCTGCAAAGCAGCCTTTTGCCTCTCAGTACGCGCAGCGGATATGCTGGAACCAAAACCAAAGCTGGCCCACAATGCCGACATGCCAGACATTACACTCCGTATGCTCGAAACAGACCTAATGGAACCGCCATCAGACCCACGAGTCTTGGAACGCTGCGACTGGCTGAGGAACGACACATAGTTGGTAGATGCAGCTGCGTCGTGGATGTTTTCGATCCGAATGCCCATAGGTCCGACGGGAATACCTAGTTCTTCGAAGCGGGACAGGAGATAGAATAAGTGGTGTGGCGTGAGAGCCAACTTTGCCGACTTGATGGTGTGGGAGGTGAAGTGAAGTGTGCCGAGCGACAAGGCAGCAGCGAGTGTGCTCGAAGTCGACGAGGAAGTAGACGGCCGCTCTGGCAGTGTCGGCGAAGATGAGGAGGCGCTTGTCGGAAGCGACGAGACGCTCTGTGATGTGCCATGCCTGGGCGCATTCTGTCTGCGAAATTGCAGGGCATTTGCGAGGGCCTTTTCGTGAGTCCGCACAAAGCTGGCCAGTTGCTGAACGAGACAACAGTTAGCATTTTTCATACCGCCTCTTCTGCATATTTGCCGTCTGTTTTGGGTTGACCCACCTTTATGAACAACTCCCCGTCTTCCGAATCCATGGTTGGAGTTATGAATGCATCGGGGACGATGGGAAATAGTATGTGACTGTGGAGTGGGTTCGAGGTAAAGGGTATGTCAATTCCAGTGTTGGGAAATATGAAGGTGAGAGGGCCGAATCGATGAGTCTCTGAAAGGGTGACTTTATATTTCTTCGACAGGTACCGCGTTGTACGTGACCTAGTATTGCCGTACTCGAGCAGTGCTCACGACCTGTCGCACAGTAGGTCAGTCAAACGTATTGTTATATCCAGGCGGGCGTGACAAAAGAAGGAGCAGAAACGGATTGGTGCTGCGGAGGACAAAGGCCGCGCAAACAAACAAAAAGAAAGAGGCATGAGGGTGTGGTCAAACAAAGTCAAATGGTTTTGTAGTCCAGACAAAGAACGAGTCCAGACAATCTCTTAGAGAAATGTGCCATTTGCCAACGTTCTGCAAGGATAGCACGAAAACAGTATGAAAATGGCAAAAAGGGCAGAGTGCAAAGAAAGCAGAGCAAAAGCAGATGAGAATGTGATATTTGGGAACGTTGTCAGATTCGCCACAGGCGATAGGCAGCCAGCGATAGGAAAAGGCCGCCAGAATCCTGTTGCCAGAACAAGAATCACTAGCAAGGTTCCCCACCACCACGAGGTCGCCTGCCATCCAAGGCCTGTGTCAACGAGGCCGTGGGTGTCTGCATTCCTTTGGGAGGATCAGGAGGCTTGCTTTTTAAGAGGCCCCGAAATAGGGCCTCGTCAGCCAACTAATACACCACCGCTAGGGTCCGGATTCTGGCTTGCAACCACACCTAGGCCCGGTTTAGGACCAGGAGTTGCTTCAGAAGCGTTCCACGGTTTCTCGGGACTCCCAGCAGAGGAGACAACATAGCAAAAGAATCCAGCTGGAATTCCAACCAGAAAAAAAAGCGAGTGGATCGGACGGACCAGGCAGGTGGCACAGCTGGAGCGGACAGCAGAAGTGGGCAACACGGGCGCGAAGACGAAAAAAAAAAAAAACACAAAAGGCAGAGCAATACACGAAACGGTCACAGGGCGCTGACCGAATGACGTCCAAGAGGCAACCCAGCATACCAGAGGGAGGGAAAGAAGCAATATCTTCGGAAAACCCGGCGTGATAGGGAGCCCAGGAATGTGCAATATAGAGCGCGGGGTACAACAGCAAACAAGGGCGCCCAGATCGTCAAAGTTGAACAAGTCGCTGGGGAGTAGTACTGGAAAAAGCATGTGTGTCGTTGGTGAAGTTCAAAAAGTCGTGTTTGTGATGGTCTCATGCTTAATCATGGAAGTGTGCAAACTTTGGGCAGGAGCTTTTGGACCCCACGAAACTGGAAAAAGCAGCCGGGGTGGAAGGACAATGGGCAAGATCTCGCAGCGATACGGCAAAGCAACGGCCAACATGATTACACTAATGATGCGCGGGAGATGGAGAGAAAAGCAATATGGCGGCAACGCAGCCAAGGCAGAACAGAAGATGAAAACAAATGTACTCACACTTCTATAAGGGTAATGGGATATTTTAAGAAAGTAAAGTCGGGACTTCCTTTCCCACGAGTTCGCTAGTCGTGAGACGTGTAACGTAGAACGAATCGAAGCGACAGGAGTCGTTCCAGGTAAGAGGTACGGGAAGGAGCGACGAGAGACGGATCAAGGTTGGAAGATGCAACTCGCGGTTGACGGAATCGTGTTCGAGGAAGGCGCAGTCCGGAGGAATAGAAAGACAAAAAAAAAAGCACTCCCCAAACACCAAAACAAAGGACGATGCCAGCACAAGCTCCTTGACACAGAAGCCACAATTCCAGGCGCAGTCTCTCTCTGTCGCCTCTCGTTTCTCAGTCTCCTTTCTCTCTCAGGCTCTCTTTCTCTTCTCACACACTCTCCCCGTCGGTTCTCTCTTCTCTTGCTTGATCGCGGACGCTCAACAGGAGCATCAACCCTAAGGTCTCAAAACCAAAAGGGAAAACAAGAAAGGGAAGGAAATTGGCATTGAGGTGAGAGGGGCCGATTTAGTTTTAATACGTCAAGTGGCGCGCGTGTTTTGCTGTCCGAGGCTAGTGCACCGTGCTGAGACCGGGGGGGATAGTACATAAGGGTCCAGTGGAAGGCCAAGGCAAGAAGGGTAAATAATCATTTGTTGACTAGGGGGGTGCTGGAGGGGGGGTGCTTTTTAGTGGAGATCTTCATTCCAAGGTCAGCGCTCGCAGCGGCATCTCACTTTCTGTCACATATCGCGTACCCCCAAAAACAGCCTATGAGATGGGCCTCCAGCAGCGCTCTCTGACAGGATAACAGGGAAATGAGCGCGCTGCCGTCAGCAAAGCAATTGGCCTTTACTCATCTTTGGGGGGGGATATTGTGGTTGCCTTGGTCAAGCAGATACGAGGATATTATTGTATCTCCATTACCGCCGTCACAAGGACATTGGACAGCCATCTGATGGCAGCGCGCCAATAATGGCTGGTGAAGGGGGGTGCATGAGGTCTCGCGGTTTTATTTGCCTCCTGCTCTCGCCATAATCTTGCCGCCCCCCCATGTGGGTGCAGGCGTGCAGGGAGGCGGCTGCATGCTACAGCGGGCTACTTGCATTCTGAGAGCAACGCACTGATACGGAGCAATACACAGCGGCACAGGATACATCCTACGCTGCTGTAGGGAATCCGGTCTGCGGTGCTGTGAACAATAGCACATATGCACATATGGGCAGGGGGTACGGTGGGGAGATGACGGGTCTATCAAACTCCACTTCGAACAGAGAGACGATGGGCAATTCTCGTACTGGGCGTGGACGGGTCGCACTCGTACGAACGCTCAGCGTCCCACTCCCATGGCGATCCGAAACCCTTGTGCGGTGCAACCCAGCCCAGCCACTGTCGCTTGATAGTCGTTGGTCTGTCTTGGATGTCGCGAAACGCCATGCGTGCAAATCACAAGGAAACGCACACTCACCGCCATCTGACGGCAAAAGGGGCGAAAAACTTGCCGGCCTTGCTATCCTCTGCCTTTGCCGAACCTATTTCCTCTTTTTGTCTTTTTTTTCGTAATACATGGAAGCCAAGACGAGGAGAGCAAAACGGCGGCGCTGCCGGCGTGTTTTGGGTGGTGGGTTGTAGAAGAAGTCCATGGGCAGCCTGTACGAGTATGTTCAAGTACGGGCATATTCATCTTACCATGTATGGCAATGTGTGTCCATGGGCTGAGGATGCCTTTTCTCTGTGAGGATTAGCATGGGTTAGCGCTTGGGGCAGGCAAAGCCATGCCATCCTTGCTTTTTTCCATCGCCCTAGCGCCTCGGCGGACCTTCCCAAAACTGCTGACAAAGGAAGGCTAGAGCACACGCCACAGGCGCTAGACGACAGCGAGGTCATTTTTGGCCGAGTGGCGTGGGCGCCAGTACGAGCGCTACTCGTACAGCACAGAGCACAGCACGATGACCGCGAGCAGCACCAGAGCTCTAGTGCCCTTAGTGCCCATTCCGGCGTTGAAGAACAAACGATTAGCGGCTTATCAGACACGCGGCGGCAACGGAGGCCAACCACAAGAACATAAACAAACACGGTGTATAAGCACTGGTGGAAGACTCTGATATTGGCACCGCGTCGTATCGGCGAAATAATGATCGTGCTGCTGGTTTTGTGGGCGGTCGTTTCCCTGGACCCTTCCGGGCAAGGCTGGCGGTAGGTAGGTGGGGGGGAGGAAAAGGGGGGGGGGGCGGTCCCATGTCTTACACCCAGCTCTCTCCAGTGTCGCCACGAAATTCATGCACAGCGGCATTCTGGTAAATTTGCTGCGTCTGCATCCCTCCTGTTTGATCGGACCGCCCGACTGTGCCACACTGCATCCTGATATTCTCAGCAGCTAGTTCACACCCAAGGCTGAGAATTCATCCCAGGACCGCCACCGTCTCCCCTCCTCTTCCTTTCATCTTTCAGATCAGCGGTGAAGGCGGAGCCCATCTGACCAAAGCAACGACTCTCCAACGATCTCCCTCCCATGTATTCCTTGTACCCTCGACAAACCGTGTACGAGCACACAATTGGACGGCACGCTGCATGCAGCCGGAAAAAGTTGATTTGGCGGGGCTTGAGTAGACATACGTCACCCCCTTCCCTCCTCCCCCCCTCCTCAAAGCAGACTAGCTAAGGATTCTCTAATTTGACTCACCGGGAAAGAAGCGTATCTCTCGGGATACGGGTGGCCGAAGAAGGTTCTTTGTTCTTTTCACAACGCGATCTCTGACGCCAGCTTCCCCAGCCGTAGTGGATAATGAGGCATTCCATATCCCCCATGGAGAGACACGGTAAACCGGAGCATGTTCTGCAGTGAAGCACATGCATTTGGCTCGTACGGTATGCAGCATATGTGTATGGTGTGCGCATGCAGCTTTTCCCCTCCTCAGATAGATGGCTTAGAAGAGGGGAGGCGAAAAGGAGGACATGGGACGCTGAAAGATTGTGCAAAAGCCGCGAGAGACGCCGGGCCGTGCAAACCGCCATGCCAACCAGAGACACGCAATGGATGCAAACCGTCACATGGCCAGCCATGGCGAGACAACCACCAGGAAGCAAATCGTTTCTCGATTGGGTTGCCAGTATGCTTCTGGGACACGGAAATCGCATCTCCAAATTATGTCATGAGCTCCACCCAAGCGCATGCCGCGTGCAGGGCTCATGGCGGCACTGGCCAGTGGCATCACCAATCTGGCCATCCGCCGGCTCCATCCCACTTTCTTGTCTCTGCAGTGGAGCTCCATTGTCGCGAGAGGCAGAGATGCCCCCCAATTAGCCTGTCTTAGATGCATTCTCAGCGGCGTGTCGCCCGGATTGACCAATGCGCGTCCTGCTGTACGAGTAGTCCATTTTGGGGGGGTTCTGTCTCTGGGTGCCCTTCCCCCCCCCCTCTCTCTGAGCCAAGGACTCCCACTGCTCAAAGCGATCGATAACTTTGAGATAGATCCTGTCTCCCTCCCTGCTTTGCACGTTTCTCTTCTGCAGTATGAGACAGGCGGACCCTCGTGATCTCTGTCCGCCCCTCTTTTGCGCTTTCTAGCCCCCATCCACTACCAGACTGCGCTCGTATTGGTCTTTTGCTCTTTCCCAATCCGAAAAGCTGAATCCAGTCGCGGCTGACGGGTTTTCACGAATGATTTGTCTCGCCATGCCGCTGGTGCCTCTGGTCTCTTGACCAACCATGCCATGATGGAGACGATCACCGCATGAGCGCAGGCCCTGTGCTCGCACAGCCATGTCCGCACATGATCGCTGCACCTTCTTTTTGCTGCGTTGCTGCACGTCTCTCTCTTCTCCAGAAATGCCAAGCCTGGCCCAAACTTTCAGAGGGGGGGGGGGGGGGGGAGGGTTCAGGCTTCCTGCCTTTTTGTCATTCCGTCTGTCTTTCTGTCATTTTTTTTTTTTCATCCTCGCATTTTTTGTCACTTTTTTTGCGCACAGGCAAGAGCAAAAAGGTGACTTATGAGGGCGGCCAGGTGCAACCTGAGCCGGTACGTGAACTTCTAGCGGTGTCGCGGGGTCGCAGTGCCGCCCTCCCCTGCCCTCCTCGCCCTTCTCGACGACAGGTAAAAAAGCAGGTGTCCAGCCGGAGGGAGGGAGGTGGGGTGGGGGGGAGACACGGAGGGGTACGGTCTATCGTCCTATCCGCCCCCCTCTGCCAGAAGGAAATGAGCACGTCCGAATCTCGTTCGCCATGTCTCGGAAGTGCTCGTATTGCATCGTAGTGGTTTCTCCCTACAGCCACCATTTGACATGAGACCGCGCGTGCGGACTCGTCATGCTGTCCATACGCAATAGATGCCAATATCGGCTCAGAGCAGGCTATTCCCTAGAGAGGTGGTGTTTCAGCAGGCGGTCCATGGCTGAGCGGGTGGATCGACACGACGCGGGTATCAAGTCTCGGAGGGGCGAGGTGACGGCTCGTATTGTATCGTGCTCGCGAGTGCGCTCCCCCCCCCCCCCCCCAAAAAAAAAGTACAGGCGTTCCATTCGCTGGAACAGGCCTGTGACGTCATCCCGCTGAGAGCTTAGCAGGGTTTTTTGGGGCGAGCGGGCACCGCTGGCCGAGAGGGAAAGGCTAAGTCTCGACGCCGAAGTGGCCATATTTTTGGGTCTCAACGTTCCAACAACCAGCCATGCCAAATCCAGAGCGGGCGCGGCAAGAGACCAGCGGTGCGGGACCCATCCGTCTATCTGCGAGTGTTGGACTGCGAGATTGCAAGAGACGGAAAACACAGCCGGGCATTGGGGACGTTCCTGCCATGTCCACATGACAACCACGAGAGAATCGTCCACACCCCCCAGAATCACTCCAGCCCGCAAAGCCCACCTTCCTGGTAGTCGTGCTCGCAGGCCATGGATTCATTACCCTTGGCGCTTTGTCTAGCAGCTACAACCAGGCAGTACAGATACCAAATACGGATACGTAGACCTGTTGCCCGCCACTGCCCGCCGTCGACCTTGCGGTCCGGCGTGTTGGTTTCCTTAGTCTAATTTTTTCTGCCCTTTGTTTTCTTGTTTTTCTCGACCGTGTCATGTGCTCGGTGCGTCACGGCAGCGGCCATGTGACAAATTGTATCCAGGCATACGGCGGAAACAGCAATGTTGCCGATATGTCCCCCAAATCCCATTCCAGCGCCTCCTTGCATCCTGTACGAGTAATATGTATTTGTGCTGATCCAGTCATACTTGTAGATACGGAGTGATACTGCGCGCTCCAGAACGTTCCCGCAAGCGCCACAGAGACTCGATTGGCTGGCGAGCGTGCGCCTCTCTGCTCTCTGTTCCAGTGCAGCGTCGCAGTGAAGGCGAATAGTGCGTACGAGCGTACCGCATTTCGACTAGTCCGCCGTTCGGAGCAGAGAGAAGACGGCCGTGCTCATTCTTTTTTGCCCTCTCAAGATTTGTCTTCTCCGAGGCCGACAGATCGTCGCCGGTGTCGCGCCTCTTACCGCAATTTTGAGGATTTAGAGGGGCAGGGAGGGTCTCTCTCGCCGCTTTCTTTCCTCTGCTTCACGTCCCCCCCCCCCACGCCCCCCTCCCTTCATTATCTAGCCTCTGCTCTTCTCCTGTTCAAGAAGGAGCCAAGAAGCCTGTGATGCACGGGAGGGGCGGAGAGACAAAAAAAAAAAAAAACAGCAAGATGAGAGACAAGAAAGACAACGCTAATGCCAATATTCGAGTTACACGGGCGAGTCTCTGGCATGCTCGTTGCCTTGGGAATTTTTAGCGCATGTATGGCACGACTGCTGTGATGTACGTCTTGCGTGCCTACGAATATGTACGTGCAAGCAAGCACTGGAGATTGCCCCTCCCCCTCTCTCTGGGGGCGAGGCCCCCCCCCAAGGCCGTTGAACGAGTCTGGCCACTCCAAGGATTTTTTTTTTAGGGTGCTCTCTACCAGTGATCCCTGCTCCTGCAGCCGCTTCCCCTCCTCCGTGCTGCGTTGAAACAATGGCGGGTCCCTGCTGTCGATCTTTTTTTTTTCTTGGTCGTCTCTGACCACCCAGCCACTGTCGAACGACGCACAATTTGTGGGCAAATGGGCCAATCTGTGCACGAGTACGAGTGCCGGTGCTTTTTGGGGGGGTCTGTCTGGGATTTCGACCCAAATACAAATAGGTTTTTCCAGACTATGGCAAGCAGCCAGCCGCGAACATGGTCGACCTGCAGCGGAGTAAGACAAGGATCTGCCTTTTTTGGAGGGACCCTATTTTTTTAATCTGGCGGTCCTGCGGTACAGGCGGCTGTTCGTTTAAATAATAGCTTTTCTGGTTTTCATAATACTCCTTGTCCTGTACATTCCCTCCCGCTTGCCTGCTCTCCACAAAGCCCACATGCTCCGTACTCGTAGTGTAAATACGATACCTACATACGGGTACGAGTACTTTTTGAGCCTGATCTGCAAGAAGGCGCAACCGGCATGGAGCCCATATGTAAGTAAGATATGGGCATTTTGCCTCCTCTGGATGCAGTTTTTGGCCACAGTGATCAACTGCATGCGCAAACGACGAGTAGGATTTCACAAGACGGCCAAGCAGAGAGGCTCGGCGCATAGCGGTCAAAGAATCCAGAATCAAATGGGCGGCGAGGGGGGCACTCGCAAAAACGCCCATTGGCTTTCGGAGACGGCATCGCCAGCCAGACAGGAGCTGTGCCACTGCGGTCCCAGACGACGAAGCACTCTGGTTTGGCTGTATTGTACTTTTGTCATTTCTTAGTTGCCTCTGATAAGCACCGGCTGTGACAGGCTCTGCCTCACCGCCTCGTTGTGCAGTTTTTTTCGTGCTTGTTTTTTTTTCAGCCTCATGTTACAGGGAGGAAGGAGCAGAAACGCGGCATCGTGAGAGGAAAAAAAAAAACTTTTTTTTTCCGCTTCGCTTGTGTGCCGTGCGTCGGATTTGCCCCCTATTAGGAGGATGCAGAGTGAGAGCGTGTGTGGGATCTGTGTTTTTTCCGTGCGTGTGTGCGTGTGTTTCTCCTGCTGCAATACCACAATCGGTTACATTCCTTGCTACCCCCCGGTCGTTCTCCCAGAGGTCCAGCCCCCCGAATCCCCCCCCATCCCCCCCGAGCATACTGCAGACTGCTGCTCTGTATCGAATGGTGCGCCATCCCACCTTTCGCCTACTGAGACGGAAGATTTGTACGGCGGCGGTACTTGCGTACCGCAGAGCACCAAGAGACCATGCACGCGTGGAGACCCACCGCTCTCCCTTGTGTCTCGCGATATCTGCAGCGCATCTGCAGCCACTCTAGCCTGCATCCTGCCTGCCATGTATATCGTCCGGTCTGTGCAACGGCCAACGTAAGATACGTGAGAAAGCCGCTGCCGTCCGCTCCTTCCTTGCCACGATCCTTCCCTTTCGCAGCCCGCATACACCTGCCGGCCAAACCCTAGCACTGCATGCCGGTTATTGTGTGCGCGAAGGAAGCGGTCTTGTTGGTCATTTTTTTATTTTTCCTCTTGTTTTTTTCTTAGCGAGTATCTATCTCCCTCTACCTCTACCGCGGATGGCATCTGCAGCCGCATAGTCGGACGAGAATGATGCCAACGCGACCGAACCACCGCACGACCTCACATTATCGTACATACAAACCAAGACGAACGACTGCACGATGTACGTCAGTCCACGGCATTGTTCTTCTGTTTTTTTTTTAGTCTGCATAAGCCAGCACCGCGTAAAAATTTCAAGAGATCCCATGCACCTGCACTTGCATACAACATACGGAATGATGCAATCATAATCGTACGTGCAGGGTGCAACCCGTTTGGTGGAGGGAGAGGGAGAGAGGAGAGCCTCGGACCCAGCAGACCCAGCAGCAAGGCGGCGGACGCCCTCTTGAAACCAGACTCTGACGGCGATCCGGGTGCTGTAATTGCCCAATGATTGCCCAATGCTCTTTCGCTCTCCCCCTCCAGCGGTCCAAGGATTGGATGCCATTTTTCTCAATTGCCCATTGTTGGCCACCCGCAAGAAAAAAAAAACGGGCCTCTGCTGCTGTGCTCGTAGCTTTGCTGCTTCTGCTCCTTCCCTTGGTCTCCCTGCATCCGAGGCTTCCATGAGGGAAACAAGATGAACCAACAGCTGGAAATCTCAAGATCGCCTGATCGGCATTGCAAAGCGGCCGGTGTCGGCTGGCCTCGCACCTTTCGTCCGTGTTCTCTATTTGGGGGTTCTTTTCTTCTTTTTTTGGCCTGGTTTTGCCTGCTTGCTGCAGTGTCGACACAGCTGGACAAGCTCCTTGCTCATACGATTTTGCAAAATCGTGCCATCTCGGCGGCTGGCGGACGAAGCTAGGCTGTAAGACACCAACACCAAGCCCACACGGCGTTCGGTTGCGTCTTTCGAGGAGAGGGTGCTCGTGCTGGACCGAACACACACACACACACATACACTCGTGCAAGCCTCTCCACTGCACAATTGCGTGTTTCCTGCTGCATCTAGCGGTGCGAGGGCTATTCCATCCGTAGAACAACATGAGCGAGTAGAGCACAGCACAGCACAGCACAACACTCGTGCACGGCTAGAACAGACGGGAAGGTACAGGCGGGCGGGATTTCTTGTTCATTGTTCTTTAATTTTATTTTCGAGCTATTCGCTCACGACTCGGCCTGGCAGCCGGCCGCATCGACTCGTTCCGGTCGTCACTGTGTCGCTGTCTGCCGGCCTGTTCTGCAGGCTGCTTGGCTTGGGGCATAGTTCCATGAATGCAGCCATGGAAGACAAACTTTGTCGTTCATGTCTTATTAACCCCTTTCCTTGATTGACATGCATATCAATTGGTTCAGAGACATGCTTCGACGACGTGGCCGCATATGTAGGGGGGGTTGTGAACCGTATAGGTTTCATTGTGTAGAATATGCGTAGTGAGAAAAGAGACCACGCAAGCCATGCAGCGGCTGCCTGCGTCTCCTCTGGTCCCAGAGTTGGACGCAGGACATCCATGTTCCCATGTTCGCCAACGGCCAGAACAGACGAGCGGCATCTCAGAGGGGAATGTGAAACATGGCATGAGAGCAAGCAGTCTGGGTTATTAGCCGACTCGACTGATATTTCTCCTATTCTCCTTCGTGTCCTACAGCTCGCCCCTTGTGTGGTGTTCCACAGACCGGTCGGGTCGACATCGCTCCCCCGACATATGTACGACAGCCGGGAGAGGTCCGTCGTGGAAAGATGTGACGAAAAACGCTCTCTTGGGCAACGTCATGTAAAATGCCTACGAGGTTTGAAGGAAGTCCGTCTGGACACGACAAGCCGTTATCTGCCCCCCCCCCCCCCCCCCGGTGTCTGTTCATGCCTCCTAGAGACCCATGGCTCATCCGAAATGAAACAACTAGGCACCAGCAAGGCTACACGTGAGATGAGTCAACAAGGCTATCATCCTACGCGAGTTGCATTGCGAGGCAAAGCAGCAGACTGACTCATTTCCGTAGGCAGCCATTATTTCCCATCGCCTATATCGAAAAGCGCAATTCGCAAAGTCAATGCACACCTCGAGGATCGCCTATACGAGCAGACAAGGGGGGAGGGGGAAATACAAGGAGGTTCTTTCCATGTACCAAGAACTCGTCTGAACACATCCCGGAGCGGCGAGGCCGACGACAGGGCTTAGCCACTCAGAATGTATCCCAAAGGGAAGGTTGGCCCTTGTCACTGCCCCAGAGCCGGCATTTGCCCATCTCATTTGTGTGCTGCTGACGCACTCGCATTGCGAATGTGACCCGTTCGTGTGCGCTCCCACGGTGGCGTTGTTTTCCTGGCCACAAACACGAACGGTCAGCATACCAGTGATCATGGGGGAGGGGGGAGGGGGGTTAAAGAGGCGGAGGTGGGAGGGACAAGATGACGGTTGGGGAAGAGGATAATAATAAACCCACCCATAGAATGGCGGAAACTTTGGGATGACGCCCGTTTAGGGCTTACCTGATGGGCACTGTCTACAGCCAAAAGGAGAAAGCAAATGGCCAAAAGCAGCAGCTGCGGATGCGCACATGTCGACGAGCGGAGGTCTCGGGATGGGGAATTTGGATGAGACGACGACGAGAGCGATACGAACGGCGAGAAAAGAGCGGCGAAACGAGCAGAGGGGGGCATGTGGGAGAGAGAGACCCGGCCTGCTTTTCGTCACCTGTCAGAAAAATAAGGTGTGCCAATCCGGATTTGAAATCAAGGCTTGGCTTGTGCCTCATCAGCCGCCCCGAGAAGGAGCCTTTTCTATCTTTTTTTCTTTCTCTTTCTCTGTCTCTCTCGATGTGCGCCACTCGGTGAATTTCCCCTTTCTGAGTTATCGTGTTTGACGAGCGGCCACACATGACCGGAAAAGCGACTGGTCTCGGAGAAGCGAGACTCGCCATCAGAGGAGGAGAAGGGCTTGGCTCGTCAGCTGCGCAATACATGGACACAAGCATGCCGGTGAAGACGGAGATTTTCCCATTTTTGTTTTTCGTAACGTCCCGCTCTACTATACATACAGTCGTACATGATGGGGAAAGAGAGAGAGAGAGATTGTGTGTGTGTGCGTGCGTGTGAACGGATGGCCCCCCCCCTCAAACCTAGAATGCATTCTCCTTGACGGTGGCCAGCCGGTCCAGCGCGCGCCCGTTCTCGAGCGCCCAGCCGCCGGTGACGTCGAGCTTGTAGAGCTGGCCGTCGACCTCGACCTTGACGAAGCCCTCGCGCGAAAAGGCCCGGCGCACGCCCACCCAGGCGATGCCGAGGGCCTGGCCGGCGTGGCGGAACGGCGCTGTCATGATGTGGCTCATCTCGTACTCGCGGGCCTTTTTGCGGCGTTCCTGCTCGGCGCGGCGCGCCTCGACGCGCTCCTGGACACCGGCGCTGCTGCTGTGGTGCTCGCCCTCGATGCCAAAGACGGCGAGGCGGCATGGCAGCGCCAGCGACGTCGGCGCCACGTACAGCTTGCGCGCGGGCAGCAGCGGCACCATGCGGCCGATCTCGATCTCGAGGAAGACGGGCGCGGCACCGTTGCCGGCAGCCTGCATGGCCTTCTTGGCCGGGCCGGGACCGGCCAGCGGCTCCAGGCGGGCGGCCGGGATGGCCTGGATGACGCGGATGATGCGCGAGCCGCCCATGATAAAGTAGCCGCCGAGGCCGGCCATGACGACGCAGATGACGCCAAAGGCGTGCGGCACCCACCAGGCCAGACCCTCGGGGGGGCGCAGGTAGATGGACCAGTAGTTGACCACGGTGTAGCCGATGCAGAAGACGCCCGCGCTCAGACACGACGCCCGGAACCAAAAGTGCGACGGCGCCTCGTACAGCAGCGTGGGCGCGCCGCGGCGGCCCAGCAGGTCCGCAAACGAGCGGGCCGCCCCGGGCCCGACCGGGATGTGGTGGGCAGCGGCAGTGGCCGCGGCCGCGGCGCCAGACACGGCACTCGCAGTCGCTTCTCCTGCTGCCGCTGCCGCTGTCCGTCGCACCGGCTGCGGCTTTGCGGGCACGGCGGCCGGCTGTTTGTGTTTGGGCTTCTTCTGCTTCAGCCGTTGGCCGGCTTTTGACCGAAGCTGCGCGACCGACGAGAAGGAGGAGCGGCCGCCCGGTGCAGCAGCAGTAGCGACGGCGGACCGGAGGAGCTGTCGTGGCCGCGAGAGCAGCAAAAGAATCTCGTGAGGGCCGCTTCGGGACAGGGAGGGCGCAGCGCCCGCAAAGGTACCCGCCGCCCTTCGGCAGGGCATGCTTGCGGTGAAGAAGCTGTGCGGGCGACGCGCCATGGCGGCGAAGCCTCGGGAGCACGACGACATGGCGAGCTGCCTAGGAAGAAAAGAGTGCGCTGCACCGTTAGCAAGAGGCCTGTAGTTTCTTCCGGCAAAAAGAACAAACCTCGAGGGCGCTGTTGGGGAGCAATGGGCCGGAGCGCAAGTGGACGTCGCTGCAGCTTCCAGGAAAAAAAGCTTGACGTTGTAGATCGCCAGTCGCTATAGGCGTTTGCATGTGACCTGATTGGTCGATAGTGTGGAAAATAGCGGCAGCCCGCCTGTAGAACGGATGGCAATGCTAAACGGCCTCTCTAGCTACGAGACTTTCTCACAACGATAGAAAGAAAGAGCGAAATAATGAAAAAACGGCCCGGGAAAACAAGAGCAGCGATTCCCTCTGACCTCGTGCCGAATAAATGGCCAAAAAAAGGACCAATGGACAAAAGTCAAAAAGAAATGCTCATCCGGCGAATCGAACGCCGACCCCATGCTTGGAAGGCATGGATCCTAACCATTAGACCAAATGAGCTGGTTGACGATTGCCACTGGTTTGAATCTTCATATAGCCTGGACGCTAAACGACCACTGTCGCTTTAAACCACCCCTGTATCTATGTTCATGGCAGCCACATTGGAATTCGCGCGCTTCTGCAGTTTCTCGTTGATACTTCTTTGCCAGTTTCCCATTGATCTGTTGTTACATGAAGAGTGTGTGTCTTTTCCCTGTACGCCTAGATAGAAAACAAAAACAAAAACAGCAAGCCCGGCCATTCTATCTCTGGTTATGCATCCCGTTTTTTGGTTCTGGTCATGTGAGTAGTTCGTTTTTTTTTGTGAGTGTGCTTTTGTGCACCTCTATGCGTCGGCAGCTGCGCTGGACTTCTGTGATTCGGGTGCTGCCGCCTCTTGTTGCTGCTGCTGCTGCTGCTGCTCCTCCTCCTGCATGAGCAGCTTCAGCTCCGGGGTGGCGGGGACGTCGACCTCGGCGAGGTGGGCCGAGGGCGGGGGCCAGGTGAAGACGCCGGTGCCGCCGTGGAGGATGAGGGACTCGTCGGGCATGCGGTCGAGGCGGGCGAGGCTGCGGCGCATCCAGGCGACGACGGCGGCGAGGGCGCGCAGGTCGACGTCGGGGCGGGCCTTGAAGAGGTTGCGCCAGAGGGCGGCGGCGAGGACGGCGTCGCCGCGGACGAGCCCTTCGTCGTAGGCGACCATGACGCCGCGCCAGGCCATAAAGAGGTCCTGCAGGTGACGCTGGCGCAGGCCGCGCGACGAGATGTGGTGCAGGCAGTCCATCTTGACCTCGGCCTCTTGGAAAAAGTGGTCGGCCAGCATCGACTGCCACATGTGGAAGGTCTCCTTGTCGAAGCAGCGCAGTCGCGTCACCACTAGGTACATGTGCAGCATGGTGACCTGGGACCAGGTGCTGAAGGAGGGGAGGAGGCCAAAGTCTGACAATTAGCGCTGAAAGCACAAAAGAGAGAGAGAGAGAGAGAGAGAGAGAGAACAAACCATCGTGCCACACCCCCCCGCCCACGCCAATCTCCTCGCCGTCCTCCGTCGTCGGCACCGTGTCGCTGTTGCGGGCCTCCTCCGAGATGGTGTAGGCGGCCGGCTTGGAGCACTTTTCGTACATCTGGCGCGTCACCCCAAAGGCGCCGTACGGCTCCACAGTCCGCCGCACGGCCTGCCGCGCCATGTCGCCCAGCCGCTCGCCAATGCCTGCCTGCCGGGGCGTCGTGTGGAGGCTGCGAGCATCGCCGGCCGCTGGCCGCCGGGGACGGGGCCGGGAAGAGGTTGGTGGTGGTGGTGGTGGTGGTTGTAATGATGCCTGCAGCTGGGCACCCGATGCAGGCCGTGCACACGACTGGTGAAGCGGACGCATGTGCACCTGCTGTGCTGTCGTCGTCGTCGTCGTCGTCGTTGTCACTGCTGCGGCGGCAGCGGCAGCGGCCGCCATCGTCGCCGTCGACGGGCGGGTGCGCCGGGCCAGCAGACCCGCACAAGTCCGGCAGGTGGGATAGGACATTTTTGGGGGTGTGTGCCGTGATTATGCCTTCATCGAGAGACCCGGGGGAGGGGGGGGAGGGGGGAGGTCGGCAAGAATGTGTCCTTGCGTCGTGAATTGGTGCGCCTGGGCGTCCGGAATTGCGATCGAGTTTATTGGTGCACGGTAGTAGTCATCGACTGCGGATGCGATTTTTTTTTTTTTTTTTTTTTTTTGTTAGCTAGAAAAAAAATTGGACACGAAAACTGCACGTCCGACATCACGTGATTCACAACTTCATGTAAGAGAGAGAGAGACAAGGACAAGTCTTGAGAAGTGCAGTGCCGCTTTTATTTATGCCAATTTTCGCCATAGTACAGATGTGTTACAGAATTCCTGAAAGGTGCTCGTCATGGCGGCTTGGAGAAGACCAGGGAGGCATTGGTGCCGCCGAAGCCAAAGCTGTTGGTCATGGCCACATTGACCTTCTTTTCCTGGGCGCGCAGAGGCACAAAGTTGAAGGCAGGGCCGACATTGGGCTCGTGCAGGTTGAGAGTGGGGGGTACAATGTTCTGGAAATATGATTAAACGAGTAGAGGATGGGGGGGGGGGATATCACTTACATCCATGACGGCGAGAACGGAAAAGACGGCTTCGATGGCGCCGGCGGCACCGAGCAGGTGTCCGATGGACCCCTTGGTGCCGCTGACGGTGACGTCGGCCTCGTTGACGCCGTCGCTGACCATGAGGGCGCGGATGGCGGCGGCCTCGGCGACGTCGCCGACGGGGGTGCCGGTGGCGTGGGCGTTGATGTAGTCGACGTCGCGGGGGCGCAGGCCGGCGACCTGGAGGGCGCGTCGCATGCCGCGCAGGCCGCCGGCGCCGTCGGGGCGGGGGGCGGTCATGTGGTGGGCGTCGCCGCTGCAGCCGTAGCCGCGGACCTCGGCCAGCGGGACGGCGCCGCGGGCGCGGGCGTGGTCGAGGGCCTCGAGCACGAGGACGGCGGCGCCCTCGGCGACGACAAAGCCGGCGCGGTCGCGGTCAAAGGGGCGGCAGCTCTGGGCGGGCGTGTCGTTGAAGGCGGTCGACAGCGAGCGGGCGCGGCTGAAGCCGGCGAGCGTCAGCGGGTGCAGACAGGCTTCGGCGCCGCCGGCGACCATGACGTCGGCGTCGCCCAGGGCAATGAAGCGCGCGGCGTCGCCGATGGCGTGGGCGCCCGTGGTGCAGGCGGTCGACGTGGCGTGGTTGGGGCCGCCAAAGCCGTGGCGCATGGAGATGTGGCCGGCCGCCATGTTGATGAGGATGCGCGGCACAAACAGCGGCGACACGCGGCGGTAGCCGTCGCGCGCAAAGCCCACGCTCGTGTCGTAGATCTCGTCCAGGTTGCCGATGCCGCTGCCCAGACACACACCCGTCATCGGGTCGTAGTAGTCGTCGTCGGCTGTCGTCCCCGTCCGTGCCGCCGGCCAGCCCGCTTCCGCCAGCGCCATCTCCGCCGCCGCCACCGCAAACTGCGAGAACCGCGACATCCGGTGCTGCTCCCCGCGGTCCAGCCAGTCGCTCGCCCGCCACCGGCCCTCTCCCTCGCCCTCTGGCACCGCGCCCGCCACCGTGCTCGGCAGCCGCGCCCACGTGTCCTGCGGCTCGCGGCCGGCCACGCTGACAATGCCCGACTCGCCGGCCAGCAGCCGCTGCCACGTGTGTCGGGCGCCCACGCCCAGCGGCGTCACGGCGCCCATTCCCGTCACCACCACCCGCCGCAGCATGCTGACTGGGGAAAAAAGTGTATGGTGGTGGGTGGAGGGGGGGTGTCTGCACCCAAGGCTGTGGTTGAGGATCAGTGCTTCTGCGGCCGTTTGCAGCAAAGTTTCAGTGGTCCAGACAGTGTCCGTACAGTGTGACACGGTAGAGTGCCCAGAGCTACAAATCACACAACGTTGGCGCTAGCCCTGACGTGGCATAGTGTGGAACAGCTAGGGTGCTGATACCGCCCCCTGGTGTCCGGAATAGGCTCTGAATTGAGCGCCTGGAAGGAGCCAAAGAGCCACCTATGGTATCTTGTCGCCGACATTGCGCATCGCCGTTCTGAAACTCGTTCCCTCTCGCTTCTCTCACCTCCCTCTTTCTCCCACGCTCGTGCTCTACTGTCAGCACGTCCACTCTGCATTCTGGAGCCGTCCCACCACTCGCGGATCGCAGACTCCGCCGGGCAGCTTGTCGTCACCTCTCGAAGATCCGCTCCAGGGTCCCTGGCCTGGCCCGTCTGAAGCCTTACGAGTACGGTCCCAGGCCTTCGTTTTCGCCGGCCGTCTCCCGCACGGCTGAGTGCGTTGGTCATAGACCAGAGTGTAGGCGAAACAGAGCACGCGGACACAACGCATCCAAGCATTGCCTGCGCCGATGGTCTCGTCTGTCAGCCGTGGATTGTGTGCTGAGTGGTCTCGAGAGACCTGATTTCGGGCGGTTTGTCTGTTGCTCAGAGACCACAGACCGCATTGAGACGATATCGGCCAGGCTGCAAGTGTGGTCGCAGTGGTCGCAGCCCGCGCAACTAGCTTCTGTCCGGCTGCGCCGCACGTTTGTTTCAGCCGAAGCGACAGAGAGAGGACAGAGAGACGCGCTACGGCTCTGGCGTTTCTGAATCGCAGAGGCCACGCCCCTGATCCGCAATCCTGCCGCATTGCTATCGAGCAGCAAATCTTAGTCTCTTGACACAGATCGGGTTCATGCTTTGCGTGGGATGCTCTGCTCTGGCTATTCGACACTCTGACTGGCCCATCTGCTCTGCCTTATCAGTTGTTTCCTGACGGGCTGCGACGCATTGCCTCGAGAAGGGGGGTACGCCACTGTCGCAGAGAGGCAGAGAGGCAGACATCTCGATAACGACTGCTTGATCTGGGACCGTCTCGACACGGCTGTGGAAGCATCCGGATTGGATCGTGGGCGAGAGCGAGCCCCGACCGTCGTGTGGACGGGTTGCCGGCACAGGTGCTTATCTCTGTCGTTGTCGGTTCGCCTCCCGTCACATTCGGCCTGCTTGATATGCGTCTGAGATCGACTTAGCTGCGCTTGAACCACCCGGAAGGACAGAGTGCGGAGGGAAAGAGTGGGAAGAGACAGGTGACAGGAGATAGGAGACGGGAGAGAGGAGACGGGAGAGAGGAGACGGGAGAGAGGAGACAGGAAACAGGGCAAACAGACCACCCCCCATATATAGAACTGCTCGTGCTGCCCCCATGTCCACGCCTGCCGAGTCGTCCAGTCATTGATCGTTCACCGTATCCACCACCAGCACCAGCACCACCAACATCTCTTCCGCCATGGCTAGTCCACGAGATGGTGCTGGCGAGACGGCGTCTGGCACGCCGTCTCGTGGCGATCACAACCACGACGGAGACTCGAGCCGAAGCAGCAGCGACGGCGTGGGCCCGGCGGCCACGGCAAGCAGTCAAGAGTCAGCGGTGCACTTCAGCACGTCCTCGGCAGGTTCAAGAGGCAACGGCTCCTCGGCCGCCTTGTCCAAGGCAGACGAAGAGGCGTCGCGGCTGAACCCGGTCGAGGACCTGAAGTACCGGTTCTCTATGTGGGGTGAGTCTGCAGCCCGGGCGGCACAGGATGCGTTGCATCGCCAAGACCCTCGTGAAGACGATGTGGGTGCCGAAGAAGGATCAGAATACGAACTTCTCTTAGATCCGAACCTGCCGGACGAGTACAACACGGCCCTCCGCGACCCGGAGCACGGCGACTACGACGACGACAAGGATACGGCGAGCCCGCGGTCGTCGACGGGGCTGCAGCGGGCAGAAGGTGAACGTTCCGGATCCCGGTCCGGGTCCGGGTCCGGGTCCGAGACCGGCCCCGGCACCACCCCCGCCGACGACTCGCCCTACCCCGAGGTCCGCGCGGCCGTGCGCAACTACGACGAGGACGTGCCCTGCAACACGGTGCGGGCGTGGGTGATCGGGCTGACGCTCGTCGTCATCGGCGCCTCCATGAACACGCTCTTCTCGCTGCGGCAGCCCAGCATCAGCATCGGCACGCTCGTCGCCCAGATCATCGCCTGGCCCATGGGCCACGCCTGGGCCAAGGTCATGCCGACGCGCCGCTTCCGCACCTTTGGCCTGACCTGGTCGCTGAACCCGGGGCCCTTCAACATCAAGGAGCACGCCATCATCGTCGTCATGGCCGGCGTCTCCTTTGGCGTCGCCTACGCCACCGACATCATCCTCGCCCAGCTCGTCTTTTACAAGCAGGACTTTGGCCTCGGCTTCCAGCTGCTGATGGTCGTGTCGTCGCAGTCGCTGGGGTACGGCATCGCCGGAATGATGCGCAAGTTCTTGGGTGTGCACTTTTCTGTTTCCCGTTTTCCTTATCTTCCTCCTCTAACCTACAGTCTACCCCGCCTCCATGATCTGGCCCGGCAACCTCGTCGCCGTCACCCTCATGAACGCCATGTACGAGGCGCCGCCCAAGCCCGACCCCACCATCCTCGGCGGCTCCATGCCGCGCTACCGCTGGTTCGCCTACGTCACCCTCGGTGCCCTCGTCTACTACTTCATCCCCGGCTTCCTGGCCCAGTTCCTCAGCGTCCTGGCCATCCCCACCTTCATCGCCCCCGACAACGCCATTGTCAACCAGCTGTTTGGCGGCTCCACCGGCCTCTCCTTCTTGCCGCTGACCCTCGACTGGACCCAGGTGGCCGGCTTCGTCGGCTCGCCGCTCATCCCGCCCTGGCACGCCATCGCCAACACCCTCCTCGGCGTCGTGCTCTTCTTCTTGCTCGGCGCCACCGTCCTCCACTACACCGACACCTGGTACGGCACCTTCTTGCCCATGAGCGACTCGGCCACCTACGACAACACCGGCGCCGCCTACAACGTCACCCGCGTCCTCACCTCCGACTTTACCCTCGACGAGGCCGCCTACCACGCCTACTCGCCGCTCTTCCTCAGCACCACCTTTGCCATCTCCTACGGCCTCTCCTTTGCCGCCATCGCCTCGCTCGTCGTCTACACCTACCTGCACCACAGCTCCACCATCTGGAAGCAGTACCGCAACAGCACCAGCGAGAAGCCCGACGTCCACATGAGGCTGATGCGCAAGTACCCAGAGGCGCCGGGCTGGTGGTACTTTGTGCTGTTTGCGATTGTGAGTTTTTTTTGTCTTTCTATTTTCTTGTTTTCTCTTTCTTTTTTTTTTGTTCTTTTTTTTTTTTTTTTTTTTTTTTTTTTTTTTTTTTTTTTTTTAGTAGTAGTAYTAACCSMCAGACCCTCGGCCTCGGCTTCGTCACCATCCTGGCCTATCCCACCAACCTCGCCTGGTGGGCCTTTCTGCTGGCCGTCGTCATTGCCTTTTGCTTCTCGCTGCCCATTGGCATCATCCAGGCCGTGACCAACAACCAGATCGGCCTCAACGTGCTGACCGAGTTTGTCTTTGGCTACATCCAGCCGGGCCGTCCGCTGGCGCTGATGCTGTTCAAGACGTACGGCTACATTACCATGTCGCAGGCCCTGAGCTTTGTCGGCGACCTCAAGTTTGGCCACTACATGAAGATCCCGCCGCGCACCATGTTCATGGCCCAGGTCGTCGCCACCACGTTTGCCTGCTTCATCCAGGTCGCCGTCCTCAACTTTGCCCTGCACAACATCCGCGGCGTCTGCGAGCGCGACCAGCCCGAGCACTTTAGCTGCCCCGGCGGCCGCGTCTTTTTCTCGGCCTCGGTCATCTGGGGTCTGCTGGGGCCCGCGCGCATGTTCTCGCCGGGCCAGATCTACTCGGGGCTCTTTGTCTTTTTCGCCCTCGGCGCCCTCACCCCCGTCGCCATCTACTTTGCCGCGCGCCGCTGGCCGCGCGCCGCCCCGCTGCGCTTCCTCATGGCCCCCGTCATCTTTGGCGGCTCCGGGTCCATCCCCCCCGCCACCCCGCTCAACTACCTCAGCTGGGGCGTCGTCGGCTTCGTCTTCCAGTACTGGATCCGCCGCCGCCACTTTGCCTGGTGGAGCCGCCTCAATTTCCTCACCTCGTCCGCCCTCGACCTCGGCCTCGCCCTCAGCACCCTCGTCATCTTCTTCGCCTTTACCCTCAACGACATCAACCCCCCATCCTGGTGGGGCAACGACATCGTCCAGCGCACCGCCGACTTCCAGGACACCGCCGTCCAGCGCGTCTTGCCCCCGGGCCAGACCTTTGGGCCCGCCAGCTGGTAGCCTGGCTGGCTGGCTGGCGGGCTGGCGGGCTGGCGGGAGCATCTGGTATTTGATTTTCTTGGTTATCTACGAGCAGTTGTCTGTTTTTGGTCTAATGTTTTTTGCTTGTTTTGTTTCTTGGATTGCTTGCTCCACGGCGCATCGTTACGGCTTGTGGGATAGACGGCCTGCCATCCCTCTGTAAGATACATTTCATACGAGTTGCATGTGGGCATGACGTGATAGACTCGAATGCACTTTTGTTTTTATCGTTCTGCTCTCTGCTCCGTACGCCACCATCACTCTGAGCCAACAAATCATAAGCTGGCTGATTTTCACTGTGCCCGAAGCCGTTCTATCGCTTATGCGGGTAGCGTAGGGTTCCTCTATTTGTTATATTGTTATATTGTTATATTGTTATATTGTTATATTCCTTATCAGCTTTTGCAGCTGCTTTTTGGTACACGACAAAGCGGACCAAAGCTCGTGAAACTAAAGAGAACGTCCAAATTCAGAAAAATTGCACAAACAAGGCCCCTTCCTTCTGTTTCCTCAGCCGGTCAACCTACCAGCCCATCCAGTGCTGACATATCTAAACCATGGCATCCTGTTCCTCCTCCAGCCTGTATCGGGGGATTTTTTTTTTTTTTTTTTTTTTCTTTTCTGATCTTCTGCGAAACCCAATTCATATAATGGCAAAGGTCCGCCCTATCCAAAGTTTGTAGTTGAATACAAACTGTGGGTCGTCACACTGCAAGTGTTTGGCCCGCCACGATTCATTCCACCAGGTACAGGCCAGGATTCAGTCCGTCAGGTACGGCGGCTGGCATCATGTCATAGTCAGGGAGAATTATGTGTGGTCCAGGGTGAGGAAGCGCTGCCTGAAGTGGTGACTGCTGATAAATGGGGGTGACGCTGGCTGTAGACAGGTTGATCTCATCTGTGTCATGGGCGCTCAAAGTTGCTTGAACATTTCCAGAGACGCTAGCAGCAGCTACACCGGCCGTAGACACCCTCGGGGCCGTAGTTGCAACGTCTGGCTGCGGAAAGCCAGGCCAATTATACAGACATGCAAAATCGAAGCCGTCTGAATCCGATCCATCCGAGCTAGAGCCGTCAGCAATAGCACAGCTGTTGCCGGGGGATTCGTGGCTTTTGATGGTGATTGGATGGTGATACCAAGATGGCTGCTGCTCCTGCTGAAAGGTGGGTGTTGCATGACCAGATGCATAATTAGACGGCAACGGAGGGGCCGGGGGTGGTTGTGACGGCGGAAGCTGTGGCTGGCGTAACTTAGTCGGTTCGACCGGTCCGTTGATGTTTACCGTGACGTTTCCAGAACTTGCTGCATTGGACCTCACGGTGTGCATTATCTGTAGCCCGTTGTTCTTGGAATTTCCACTCCTTGCAGCCACAGATCCGTCAGGCGGCAGACAGTTCTCTGGCGAGAAATTCATAGGGGCGTGGTTTTGTTGATGTTTCTCCCCTCCTGTGGTGTGACTGCCGTCAATTCTGTGATGCCCTGGGCTTATGGACAAAGTTGCAGCCAAAAGGTTTCCCATGGTGTCCGTGTTTCCGTTTACAAGAGACAGCGGCAAATCAAACCGAAAGGGGCGCGAACTACCTGCTGTCGTGTTGTCTGTCGACTGCTTGACCACAACATCCTGGAGGGCACGCAGGATCCATAGAAGACGCTTGGCTTGCGGATCAGCGTGCGAAAAATACTCCATGATGGAGATGGCCTGGTTAATTCGAGTTCCCGACATGGGATTATGGAACAGTGCGACAAACTCGTTGCTCATGATGAGAAGAGCGGCCGTGAACAAACAGTACCTGAGCCAGTGTCAATATCATCCAGAGACCCCAAAAAGTAGATAGGCATACATCACGAAAGGATTCCGCTGGGGGAGGTGCGTGGCCTCGCGAGCTTCCTGAATCATGGCTATCGTGTGATGGGATGCCACCAGACAGATCTCGGTGAACTTTTCCGTTCGCGCACGCAGAGACGACGATTTTTCCAGAGATCCCCGACTGTCGGCGAGCATGAGAAATAGGAAGAACGGCCGCGAGAGCAAAATGACGGCATGGTAAAAGAACAGATTGACGTGAAGAATGACAAGGCTGTGGATGCGTGAGATATGCCCCGTGGGTGTGTCGCCGTTGTTGCTACTCCGGCTCTTGTTTAGACTTGCTGGCTTCCAATGTAGGTCTTTGTTCAGTTCTTCGGTCCACCGAATGCACTTGCACACAATTTCTTGGGTGACCTTTGCCGAAACATACTCCCTCATGTACATCTTCTTGATGATATTCCCCATGATACGACAGCTTTTTACGGCGGCATCCAGCCCCTTGGAGTGCACGTGGCTTCCCGGCAGTGAGGATGTAGTTGCAGCTTTCTGTTCATCTGTAAAGACAGATGGGAGATCGTCTGTGAGCACGGCGCCGGTGCAGTCAGCATCATCGATGGCCGTTGGACGTCCCAGAGAGGCACAAATGAAGCGATCAAACACATAGAGAGATTTCCACATGTTACGTCGCAGCATCTGCTCCGAGGTATCAAACAGAGCCATGGTCTCCTTGCGGTGGAGACCCAGAGAAGTGGCCGACTTCACGGCCATGCCTTCAGCATCGGTTAGCAGGAGCAGAACAGAGTATTAACGTATCGTCGACGAACCATGATATGCAAACGCTGCATTTCGTTTTGAAATCGTCAACGCGTAGATGGACATGAGCAACAGAGCTTGGACAGACCACAAGTCTGCATCCTCAAAGCCATGCAACGGATCGGCAAGACACCTGGCACTCCGGAAGAAGAGCTCGGCCTGGTCGTAAGGCTGGTTGCACAAGCGACGAATGATGCCCTCTTCTACAGTTCCAGCTTCGGGCGTGGCCATTGCCAGGCCGATAGCAAAAACGAGATGGAGAATGCAGAGAAAGTTGTTGTCTACTGTCAGCGGGTTCGAGTAGCATGCGTCCAAGTCGGCTAGAAATTTTTGGTCGTCAAGCACATCAACGAGGCCGCTTGTCTTATGTGGTATGAGCCCATGTCTGAAATGCAGTAAAAAAAAGGAGACAGGGGGAGGGGGGAGGGAGGGGAGGTAGAAAAGATACATTTGTGAAGTAGGAATTAATCAAGATGTCGGCCGTTTGCCGATCAGCCAGTAAGCAGGGCAGGAGCACAGATGATGGCAGAGACACGACGTTCTCAACAATGTAGTTTTTACGTGGATCAGTGGTGAAATCAGACTTGCCGCCAATGCTTTCTACTATTTGACGAAGCATGTTAAGGTATGCGAGTGTGGCCGAGTCGCCAATGTAGACTGCGTGCTCGCTTAGTTCACACACATCACAGCGTTCCAAGAGATATGGGGTAAAGGCAGAAATCACTCACGAAAACGCCCATTCTGATCTTTCAGCATCCTAACCGCAGGACAGAGAAAGGTCTCTTCCTCTTTGTCAAGTCCGCCAGCGGCGGCGACCAGAGACTGGTCTTCTATGACTGTGTTTTCCGAAACACCGAGCTGGCTTTCTACATTTGGGGTAACGACGTTGCTGTTTTGGGAAACGTTTGCCACCTGGTTTCCCCCAAAAGATGTGCTCGGGGAAAAATCAAGGTTCTTTTTAGTGTCCCAGGCTTGCGGGGTGCTTGGACGGACGATGAGCGAGTAGCGGCGATTTCTTGGCGGTGACGCGGGTGCATCCTTGGAGCGATATGAGCATGTAGAGCCCTTTTTGGTACAGGCGGTGCATGGAAGTTGACCGTCGCACTGAAAGCCAAGAAAATGGGTTAACTAGTAGAACATGGAAACTTGATGACTGGTGTCATAGAGATGGGAGATAGCCAAGATTGGCATCTCCTTGGACACTGTCTGATAATGATACCGGAACACTTGCTCAATGAGAGATGGTCGCAGAGGCAGTCTGACAGACTGGATAGTATGGCAGGAGACAGGCTTTAGATGTTTGAAAACTGGCCGACAAGATATGGCAAGGGATAGATTCTGTGTGATGAGGGGGCTATTCGGACAGTCCCACCAAGGAAATTATGCTGTGTCGTGATCTTGCCGGGTGGCAGTCCAGGAAGGTCGAGTTGTTCGAATGGAAACCATGCAAAGAGTAATTCTACTTACCTTTTGTTTGCGCCGTTTACAGCCGTCACAAGCCATGGCGATACGCCGGCGTTTGCTGTCTAGGACCCTTGGACGGCTCATGTTGGTATGATGCCTCCGTCTAGCTGGTACGATAACTCGTGAAGTAGAAGAAGTAGAAAATCAAAGGCAAAGTAGACAAAGTAAAATAAGTAGGGGAGGGATGGATGGGGGTAGGGGAGATGGGAGGTAGAAGAGATGGAGGAGTGGATTGGGAGGGGTCCAGGAAAGCAGAATGGGGCGAGAAGATCCGAGGGGACAGTGGGCCTACTTGTTGAACTAGACGAGAACTGCCAGCCAGAGCGGAAATTCAACACTAAGAAGTCTTGCTTCTCTCTTGGCCGAAGAGCTTCCGGCAGAATATCTAACCGGGGGGCAGTGTCATCACACCGTGTCGCTAGTCAATAAAGCTGGGGGTAGACACAAGTTGTTTCTGGGTCGGTGTGGCTAGACTAAGATGGGTTGAGGTTGATGACAAAATGACAGGTCATATACCAGTTCCCAACAATGTGTGCTCCCGGGTATTAGTTGACTCGGGAAGGGGGGGGGGTTGTGACAGGTAAATATCAGACAGTGGGTTATGGGGAAAAGGCCAGTGCTTTTTGCGGGCCGTTGTCATTCAAGCGTGTTAACTAAGTATAACTGGTGCTCATTGTTCGAGTCTGGACTCGACAGGGTAGAAGAGTGGCAAAAAAAGAAGCAGGAAACGATACACAGAGATGAAAGGCAGTCTCAAAAAAAATCAAAACCAGATGGTCGCCAAAATAGCCGATACGGATGGAAGAAGAAAAGATCGAGATGTAAGCAAGCCAGACAACAAACAAGAAATGCAGCAGGTTCGGATACAATGTACAAAGAGGCGGAAATGCGAGAGAGGAACAAAAGCTAAAGGCGTACCAGGGGGGGGGAGGGGGGTCAAAGACAGGGCGTATAGGTGTGACAGGTTCTGGTTATCTGGTTATTGCACAGGTATGGATATGAGACGGACACTGTCCGGGATGTCTTCAGTCTGGCTGTCATACGCTCGGAGCACATCTACTTTTGCTGGACCAGAGCCGACAAGGGACGGCAGACATGGCGGACAGCTTTGAAAATCAGCAAACAGGCGTAGGCAGAGGCCAGAAGAACAAAAATGAACTCGGATCAACGCGCCGAGGGGTAGATTCAGAGCACAGGACATTCATGTCGACGCTCACGCAGAGGTCTGCACAACATGGGCGTACCTGTTCGACCTGTTGTCTCACTACAAATCCAGATCACACGCCATCGCTGTCTGGCATCGCATATGCGGTGTGACTCAATGCACGAGGGGAAGCAAGAGTCACAACGTACACACCGCATGGACCCCATGAGCAAGGCTCATTGCGTGACGACGGCAGTTCCATGGCCGTTCTGGGTCTGTAGTTTGCTGTCTGGGAGGAGAGAAACTTCAAACGAGGCGAACGACGGTCATCGAGACCGTTGCCAGAGGCGGTCAGCGACCAGAGCCGAGAACGAGTTTGAGAAGACACGGATACCATCCATGTCTTACCATCGAGACCCCTGCATTTGCGTCTGCTTGAAGCTGCTATCTGACGGGCCATTTCCCATCTGGCCAAGGTCTGGCAGCCGTGAGGGATTTCTGGATGCATGGCCACACGCATACGAGGACCACGACCATTTTCTTAGCGGCTGTCGCTTGCGGCGGGAGCATGAAATTGGGCTGTGGTGGCCGGGAAGATGCGGTGAGGGCGGAGCAGGAGAAGCAGAGAGAGACAAGAAGAAACAAAAAGAAGCCAAAGAAGCCAAATGAACAACATCAAGCAAGCTGAATGGAAGGGGCGACCAGACAGGGAGGACGCGCTAGCCATGCAGGCGACGCGTTGTGTGACCGCACCTCGTACACTAATGCGCCTGAACGAGCTCCTTCTCTCTCTTACAAACGAATGTGCAGGAAAGAGAGACCGGGGAACGAGAAGACGCCGAGAAGGAAGGTGCGCTACGGACACAGTGCAATAATTGTGCAAAAATTGAGAGCTCCAGATTTGTCAAAACGTCAGCCGTCGTCGTTTTCTGTTTTCTCGCTTTCCCGCTTTCCCGCTTATACGGGCGTCGAGCGCTCGATATTACCATAAGGCTGGCACCGAACAAGATGACCAGCCTAGCGTAGTCCGGGCCGTGTGTGCTGCTCCACTCACAGATCACGCGGGACCCAGCAGGGTGTACTCTTGCTCGTACATGTCCAATTGCGCCTCTCTCAACAACAGCCAGCACCCAGCCAACACCCAGCCCAGGGTATCGAGCTGGGCTTGGCACCCTCGGAAGTTGGATGGATGGGAAAGGCGCCATGCGGAGACGCAACGCCTCCGATTGGGGCAGGGGACTGGACCGCGAGGCGGTTCGGCCGTATATCTTTCCGTCCTTGTTGGTCGTTATCAAACAAGGTGCAGCACCGACCCGCCATCAGCCAGCGCAACAGCACAACCGCACGACTGCAATTGGCTTGCCAGAAGGCAGTTATATTTTTTTTTTTCTTCTTTCTCTTCCTTTCTCGGTCTTGCCTCTTTTCGGCATGGACGGATCCCAGATGATGACCTGGCGGTGACCAGAATCAAAGAAGGCCTGCAGTAATGCAGCGAGAAGGCCCGACAACAGCGTCTATCTCTCTGCATGCAATCCTTGGCGTGGTCTAGATCTAGATTGCGCCGTGGCGGTCACCCTCCCTCCCCTCTTGTGAGCGAGTCACAACATTGCAACACAGCCTGCTTTCTCGGTAGCGTCAACACTGTTGGATGCAGACCTGAGACTTTGTCTCATGGCCCCAGGAAAGAAATTGGATGGGATATGTGGAGCCCGAGAACAACAGCAGAGAGCGAGGTGAGAGAGGGAGATCAAGTGTCGAGGCGGACTGGCTCCGCCTTTACCGCCCAAGGCAGCACTCGCTCGTTCCAAGCCGGGGTGGCATCTCTTGTGCCACTCTGACCAAAATAACCCTCACGTTTGGGTTCCAGGGGGAATTTGTCAGCCTTGGATGCCACGTCTGACCCCCGACTGCCTGCAGACAGCCGTGGACACTCATCCCCTGGTCCGCGTGCCATGTACGTGGAGGCCTGGGATGGTTACGGCGCCGACTCAGCCTCGGAACCATTGGCAGGATGGCGGCAGCAGCGCTTGGGATTGTGATATGGACGAAATGTGCACATTTTTTCCCCCAGGCCGGCCCGACTTCTTGGCCGTGTTGACGCCATACTTGCCAGGATCGCACCCGCAGCAGCCGAGGAGCAGAATGCTGCCAGTGGCAGAACCTTCTGGAGGGCGGTCCAGCTGCTCTGCTGTCTCGGGGCGCGTCGGCCGCGAGACGACGTCCGCTGCTGCTGGAACGGTGAAGAGGGCATATGTGCCGTGCAATATGCAATGGCAGACATGTCATGGTAGACAGTGCAAGACATGGGCAGTGGCCGAAAAGAACAACATGCAAGCTTGAAATTGGCAAAAGACCTATGTACGGGAATAGCATCTGTTCTTCTCTCTCCTCTCTTTCAGCAGTTTCAACAGTTTCAATAGTTATTGTACAGTGTGCGAAATAGGCTCGCTGCTTTTGCCATGCATTCCTCACTCGTGCTCTCTCGTAGTCCCTCGTTCTCGCTCGCTCTCTCACACTCTCTCGTCGTCCCGGCTCTACAGCACCAGCCGGCCCGGCTCGTTCTCGAGCACCGTCTTGAGCCGCTCCAAAAAGACCTGCGCACGCTTCGCCTCAGCCGCAGGCACGTCCAGGCTGAAGATGTTGACGCCCGTCGACACGGCGAGCGGCGGGCTGCGCACGGCGGGGCGGACAGGGGTGGTGGCGGCGCGGCTGTTGCCGGCCAGGATGTCAATGACGTCGAGGCCGCCGGCGGGCTTCTTGGGTGACGACGGTGACGACGACGACGACAGACCCGAAATGCGCGGCAGGTAGTGGCCGTGCGTGACGCGGGCGGCGGCGGCAGACGGCGACGAGAGGCCGCGGCCGGGGCTGACAATGGCGTCAAAGAGAGCGGCGGCGGACGGCGGCGGCGGCGGGCCGGCGCGGGGCAGGGCGTCGTTGGCCAGCTCGGTGGCGCGGGCGACAAAGGTGCCCACGGGCAAGAACACGCCGATCGAGGCCTGGATCTTGTCCTGGACGCCGCGCACGGCCGCCAGCGAGATGGGCAGGGAGACGCTCGTCGGGGCGGCGGCAGCCGCCGCCGCTGCCTCTGCTGCTGCCGCTGCGGCCGCAGCCGCGGCCTTGGCCTTGTCCTCCTCCGGGCTCGCCTTCTTGGCCGGCGCCTCCCGGACGCGCACGTTGCTCAGGTCGAGGTGCTCCCACGTCTCGAAGCGGGCCTCGAGCGCGGCCGGCACGTCGGCCGCGACCTGGCCCAGGTACGCGAGCACGTCGCCCTTGATCAGGCGGCCGCCGGGGCCGGTGGGCGTGATTTGGGCAGCCACGGCGGTGTCGAGGCCGCGCTCGTGGAAGAGGTGCTCGACCGAGGGCAGCAGCGGGTAGTTCCGCCGGGGCTGGGGACGTGGCGCCTTGGGGGGGGTGGTCGCGGTAGCCGCCGCCGCCGCCGCCGGCTTAGGTGCTGGCGGGGCAGCCGTCGCGGCCGGGGCTGGTGTCGGGGCGGGAGCAGGCGCCGCCTCCGGCTTGGCCGCTGCCGGCACGGGAACGTCCGGCGGGATCTCCAGGCTGGCCAGGTCGTCACCGGCCTCGGCAAGCACGCCGATGCGGGCGCCCACGGGCACGCCCTTGGTGCCATCCTTTTGCAAAATCTTAAAGACAATGCCCTCGTCCTGCGCCTCCACGTCCATGGTCGCCTTGTCCGTCTCAATCTCCAGCAGCACGTCGCCCGGCGCAAACGTGTCGCCCTCCTTGACCCGCCACGCCGCAATGTTGCCCTCGGTCATCGTCGGCGACAGCGCCGGCATCGTAAAGTTCTGGGCCACGGCAAAGCGTGCCGTCGTGCGGAAGCCTGGAAGGGAAGAAGAGGGAGGGGGGGTCAGCTTTCCAGCTCTCCAGTTCTCCAGCTCTCCAGTTCACCGTTCCCAGTTCCCCAGCTCTCAGTTCCCCAGTTCCCCAGTTCCCCCAGCTGTCCCGTTCTCCCCCTCTCCCCCCTCTCCACAGTCACTGACTCACCTCGCGCTGACTGCATCCACTGCCGTCCTGCTAGCCTCGCCGAAAAGCGGCCGGCCGCCGCAAGGCTCGCCATGATGAATGTGAGTGGTGTGTGTGGTGCGTGTTTCTGTTCGAACTGGATGGATGCCCTCCCCGTAATTGTTGTCTTGCCCCCCAAAAATTCCCTTCCAAAAAGGCAGACGGCGGCGGCGGTGGTGTTTCAAATCGTGGGACTCGGTGTGCGTCGGGGGTGGCGTTGTTGAGGTCGCAGAAACAGGTGAAAATCCAATTTGCGCGAAAATAAGGGCGTGGAGTGAGCTCGGGCGAGACAGCTTTACTTAGTCCAGAAGCTCCGTTGGGGATGCTCCTGACCTTGGACCGTTGCCGGCGCGCACGAGCCACTTACACAGTTGAGTCAGCACTGTATACACTGTGTCTGGCAGCCGCAAGTCGGATGATCAATTTCATGACTTTTGCCTACCCTGGCCTGACAGGCGCTCTATGTAGTAATACTATTACCGTCCCCGAAAAGAATTAGACACACACACAGCAGCCACACACAGCAGCCACACACGCACACACACTCGCTATAAATGGCAATTACAGAACATACCCCCCCGTAGCCACGCACTCCCACGGCCGCACACCCGCGGCCTCCTCCAGCTCCACGCACCACCACAGCACCTCCTTGGCCTTGTCGGGCTGGCCGCTCTCCTCGTGGGCGCGGGCGAGGGCGAACCAGGCCTCAGCGTTGTTCCATGCCGTGCCCAGCTTGGTCAGGCCCGACAGCAGCCCGAACGCGCGATCACGTGCAGCCAACCGGTCGATGAGCGGCAGCGACGACGCCTTGTAGGGCGGCGGCAGTTCGACGTCGGCGTCCGTCTTGGGGGGCAGGCTGCCACGCCGGATGCCGGCAGCGGCAGCGGCAGCAGCAGCAGCGACGCCGCCGCCGTCGATGAGCGACTTTTTCGCGGCCGTCGTCGTCGTCGTCGTCTTGCCGTCCTTGTCGACAACGGAGACCACGAGCCCCAGCGGCTGCGACGGGAGACCCTCTGTTGCTGTCGCCGTCGTCTTGGGCGTGGCCTTTTCGGGAAACGTCTTGCCGTCGGCCAGCTCCAGCCCGGGGATCGCAGGCGGCGGCAGGCGCTTCTCGCTGTAGATGTCCAGCAAAATGTTGGACAGCCCGACGATGGCGCCGGGGTGGTCGGGGAAGTGCGACAGGGCCGCCTCGAACTCGGCCCGCGCCGTGTACGAGCTGTCCTTGGCCAGGGACAGATAGCCGGTCTGCCATTAGCGGGTGTTTTGAAGACTGGCTCGTATACATTTCCAACTCACCTCGGTCCAGATGTCCCCCCAGAGCTCGTCGGCGCTCTTCTTGCCGGCCCAGCCCGCATTGCGCATGGAGACGCCACTGGTGGCGGCATCGCGGGCAATGTCCAGCTCCAGCGCCTGGGCCAGCTTCTGCGCCTCGACCACGGCGCCCTTGGCGTCGTCAAACATGCCGGTGCGGCGGTAGAAGCCGGCAATCATGAGCCACACCTCGATGAGCATGGCGCTGCGGCGCCGCTTCTCGTACTCCTTGGAGAACTGGATCAGCGGCATGAGCGACGACGACGGCTCGATGCCGTCCACGCCCATCTCGGCCGCGTCAAAGCTGCGGCGCCCGCGGCCTCCACCGGGGATCGTGGCCGTGCCCATGGCCGTGGCCGTGGCCGTGGTTGTTGTGGTTGTGCCCGTGGCCGACGACGCGATGGACTCGACCTGCGACGCCTGCCGGCTCAGCGACACGGGCGGGCCGCCCGCCGACGACGAGAGCCGCCGCCGGCTCGAGAACTGGAAAAAACCGTCGCCACTCTCACGGCCGCCGGCGCCGCTGCCGTCGTCGTAGGGCGTGTAGTAGGCGTCGCCGTCGATCACGGTGGGGTAGTGCGGCGGCAGTGGGTTCTGCTGCTGCTGCTGCTGCTGGCGCTGCCGCGGGAGGCCGCTGCTGCTCACAGCCCGCCGCCGCGTGCTGCTGGCATCCCGCTTCTGCAGGCTCTGCCGCCGCCCGGACTGGCTTCGTCGCTCGCTGTAGCCGCGCGACCGCCGAGACCGCCGGCTCTCTTCCGACTCCCGCGTCACGTGGATCGTCGGCGCGTCCCGGCTGGCCATTGTCTGCATCGTCTGCGGCCTCGCCGCCATGGCCGCTACCGCACCGCCGCCGCCGACCAGGCCCGCCTTCTCCGTCGCCCTCGTCGCCGGCCGGCCGGTGCGCTCCCCGCCGCCGCCGGCACCGGCGCCGCCGCTGCGGCCAAACAGGCTCCCCTTGAGGCTGCGGAGCGTGCCGGCCGAGCTGCGTGGCACGTCGGCCGTCTTGGGGGGCGCGCCCGCCAGCACCGGTTTGGTCGCGCCGATCTGGCCAAAGAGCCGCGCAAACAGCGTCAGCAGCTCCAGGCTCGCGTTCACCGCCACCTTGGGGCTCTCCATCAGCTCCACCAGCGCCAGCTGCGTCATCTTGACCTCGAGGATCCGCTCCTTTTCAAAGTCGTCCATGTCGTCGATGAGGCCGCGCACTGCTCCCCCCGGCCCGCCCCCCGCCCGCTTCTCGTCGTGCGCCTCGGCCTCGTTCAGGTGCTCGCTGCGGTACAGGTGCTCGCTGCCAAACAGCACCGACGGGTCCTTGAACTGCTCAAACGCGCCCTCGCACGCCCGCGCCGCCATCACGTAGTCCTGCCGCGCGCTCAGCAGCAGCGCCAGCAGGTGCCACAGCGGGATCATCGCCCGCTCGCGCCAGTACGGCCCGTGGAGCAGGTCCGGGTCGTCTGCCGCCGCCGCCGCCGTCTTGTTCGACAGCAGCGCGCCCTTGACCAGCTCAATGGCCGTGCCCAGCTCGCGCTGCTCCGCCAGCAGGAGGCCGAGCGAGAAGACGCCCCGCAGGTTCGCCGTCCGCCCAAACTCGGGCGACAGCGACTTGCGCAGCGCCCGCACCGCCTTGGCCTGGATCTCTGTGCGCAGCGCCGAGTCGGGCGTCATGTGCGCCCACTGCGCGTGCGCCAGCCCCACCGACTGCCACGACAGGCCCAGCACCCGCAGCGGCACGACGTCCTGGCCGCTGCTGCTCGCCACCTTGGCGATCAGATGGCTCGCCAGCCGCCCGCCGCCGCCGCCGCCGCCGGCGCCTCCCCCCTCTTCGTCGATCTTGTCCGTCAGCGCTGCGCCCAGCTCGTACAGCGCCTTCTCCAGCTGCAGGCTGAGCCCATAGGCCTTCTCCGCCGCCTGCCGGTCGCCGTACCGGCACAGCGCCAGGATGCACAGCGCCGTCGTCTCCAGCACCGTGGCGTCGCTGTCCAGGCTGGGCTCCGCCTTGCCCGTCTTGGCCACGCGGGCCTTGCCCTTCTTGACCAGCTCCAGGTACGAGTCAAAGGCCTTGAACGCCAGGTCGAACTCGGCCACCGCCAGATGCACCGTGAACAGGTGGCGCAGGATCGCCGTCGAGTGGTACGTCTTGGTCGACGCCCGGTACAGAATGTCCAGCACGCCGCGGCTCACCGACTCCTTGCCGCCCTGGCCCAGGTCCTGCTCGCGCCAGCCCCGGCCCTTCATCACCGCCCAGTTCTGCATCACCAGCCGCACAAAGTCCTCCACCTCCTCCCGCTCTTCGTCCGCACGGGGAAATGTCGTCTCCTCCAGCAGGAGCGCCTCGTACACGGCCTCGATCCGCTTCAGCTCCATGCGCAGCTGGTCGCGCGCCGACGGCGCCGGCGCCTCCCCGGCCGCCGTGCTCGCCGCGTAGCCGGTCGGGAACGGCAAGTCGTCCCGCACGAGCGCAGACAGCACCGAGTAGTACTCGAACCAGATCCGCCGGCGCGGCACTGACCCGCGGAACCCGCAGCCGCCGAGCACCGTCGCCCCGGGCGCGACAGGCCCGTTCGTGCCGCCTGAGCCGCCCTCCCAGTACTTGGCCCACGACCGCAGGCTGGCCAGGCAGTTGGGGTCCTCGAGCGTGACCTCGCCCTGCTCCAGCGTGTGGCTGAAGAGCATGCAGAACTCGGTCAGGAACAGCTCTGACCAGTAGCGCAGCTGCTTCCGGGCCGGCTGGCTGCCGCGCGCTGTCGCGAGGCACGGCAGGCCCTCCTCAAAGACCGCGAGGGCCTCCTTCTTCTTGTCGTTCCGGGCCAGGCAGTTAGCCCGCAGGTAGGCCGACTTGAGGGCACACACCAGCGTCCAGCTCGTCACATCGAGCGCGTTCTCCGCTGACGTGCCCAGCTCCATCTCCAGACTCTTGGGCAGCTGGCCAAACGCCCGCTCGTACTCGCCCGCCACCCACTGCAGCCATCCCACGCACACCCGCGCCTGGTACCGGTCCTGCAGATTGTTGGTTTCCTCCTCGATCACCGCCAGCAGCTTGGGCACCAGGTTGGGTATGTCGAGGCTCTGGGCCGGGCTGGCACTCGTCGCCGTCCGGGCCGGCGGCGACTGGCTCCGTGTGGCCTTTTCAATGGCGACCTCGGTTTCGGCGGTCAACGTCAGGCCTGTCCGGTCAGCACACCGCTCTGGGGGTTAGAGGTTGAAGGGGGACAGCAGAGAGACACATACAGACTCGCGACGGATCGTGCTTCCTGACTTTGCGGACGTACTCGGGCACGGCGTCCCAGTCGCCCTCGCACCGGACGTCGTCGAGCAGCGACACATAATGCGCTGCTTTGGTGGCGTTGGGCTGCAGGCGAGTCAGCGAGGGCGGCGCGCTGGCACCGAGGACATCTTGACTAACACTCATCTATGCGGTTCCTGGCAAGGAAGCCAGCCAGCTGACAGGAGCAATGGGTGGAATCCAGGGTAAAGTAAGGGATGAGAGAGGGATAGAGATAGAGAGGGGGGGGGCCGCGGGAGAGAGGAACGGGGGTTGATTCCCAGAAGTCTCAGCGCATCTCCTTATTTTGCCAGCACACGCGAAATGGCGCACTAAAAGAGGCGGTGGCAGCGCAAAAAGCCAACAAAGAGCTGCAGAGCACGGCAAATGGGCGTAATGGCACAGCAAGAGGCAGAAATAGCGGTGGGGGGGGGGGCTCGCTGTCGGTCGTCTGCGCAAGAGTTCGCGCAGGATTTTGGAGGTTGGCGTCACCTTTTCGGAATTTCCCTACAGCCACCCGACGCGATCGACAGACCCTGTGTGAGCTGCTCCCAAGCTTCAGGGACAACAAAATGTCTGCGTGTCCCCGCCCACTGTCCAGTAACAAGGGACCAGCAGCAACGTGCGCTAATGCCGGGCTCCATCGTCTTCAGGAGGTTGTAATGGCACAGTCTGTCTAGCGTTGCGTGACACTGTACTACAGATATTATTGCGGGTCGTTTTTGGCTGCCGTCCATAAATGTGGGTCGTATAGCTCCTGCCTTGGTGTAATAAACTTTTTTTTTTTTTTTGCCATGGCAGAAAATCTCCATGTGAAATCGACTCTGATAACTCATATTTTGCGTGAGCTTTCGACCTCGCGAATTGACCGTCAGCGTCTGCGAACTGGCCTCCGACGTGCTCACAAAGGGTCAATCTTTCCTGCATTTTCCTAGGTGTCACTCGTCTGAGACGGAAAGCAAGATGTCGCTGCCTCCAGATTTGCGGGTGCTATGTCGAAAGCTGACGGCAACACCACCCGCCGACCTGCCAGCTCTCTGTCCGGTTCTGGTGAACCATGTTCTCAGGTGTGGCGGGCCGCTGTCTGCCTCCTCTGAGCAGGCTACCAAGGCCAACGCCAGCGAGGCCATGGTCCTGGTGCACAAGCTGAAGACGCAGGTGAACGTTCTGCTGCACGGCAAGACTGCCAAAGGGCGCTTTGTCGGCATGGTTCTGGCCAAGGCCATCATAGACGTCGGTGGCTGGGAATGTCTGCGAACATCAGAGCACTGGGTTCGGGGGCTTCTGTCTCTTCTTCAGGTATGTATATCTATAGATATGTGTGTGTATATGATATACGCAACTGGAGGGTCATGCTAACTGTTCCAGAAACCCGATCCCTCTTCCTCAAAAGAGCTGTGCTTGGTGGTCCTCGCGCGCATCTACACCTTGCTGCAGCCATATCCCACACTGGCTCGGCAGATTGCTACGCCCACGGTGCCCACGTTTGCGACGGCATGCTTGCAGCTGCTTCGGACAGAAGCTCCGGGAAAGCCCCCCAAAGCTCCTATGAGCGTTGTCGAGGCCGTGACCCGTGCCCTGGCCGCCCTCGTTCCCCTCTACCCGACGACCTTCCGCCCGTTTGCTGTCCAGGTTCGGAACGCTGTGCGGGTCTTCCTCGCTCCTACAGCCTCGGACGGTCTCGTTGTGCCACAGTCTCTCATGCAGAGCTCTCGGCACTTGGTCGTGCTCCTGCACTACACAACACCGAAAATCGGCAACGCAGAAGAGTGGGCCAAGCTGCTGAACAGCCTGATCCACGAGGCCCATGTCACGGCCGACCAGGTATTTCGAGCAATCCGGGAGTCCAGAGACCCAGCCTCTGGGCATGTGCCGGGCCAGGTGTCGCGTGAAGGCGAGCCTCGAGGCGGCGGCGACGGCCCCGACGACTTTCCGCCATGGGTTGGGCTGCAGAGCGGAGCGGAGCGTCTGACTGGGCTGTTCGGTGTGATCGCAGAGTGTTTCCGCTGCCCGACCAAGACGCCCGTTGCCGTTCCTCTGGGGGAGGTATCGAGCCTCATTTCGCGCATGTCTTTGGTGCTGCCCCCGGCTCCGGGAGTGCCGACTCGCCACAACGCCTCGCTCGTCAACCCGGGCGGCGACCGCGACGAGACGGAAGAGCTCTGGAGTGTTCTCGTCGACATACACGGAGCCACCCTGGAGCTGCTCGTGAGCGTGGAGCAGCGCATGGGAGCGCATATGCTTCCTCTGATACCCGATACGCTGGAGGATGCGGTGCGCATGTTTGTAGCCGGTCGTCACGTTCCACGGATAAGAGAAACAGCATTTTCTCTCGTGCAAGATCTCCTGCCGCTGGTTGGCCCTTCGCTTTCGCGGCAAGCGGTGGACAATCTGCGCGCTGTGGTCCATGCCTGCTGCCAGGACCTGCTCGAGGCATCTGGTCACGCGCAGCAGGAAAAGAAGGACGCGACACCCGTCAAGAACGGCCCCAACGGCCTGAAGAACAAGCTATCCAGCGCCAACGCCGATCTCTTCCTGAAACCCGGGTCGGGTTCCACTGCGTCGGATGCCCCGGCGGCCAGCACAGTCCAGCTGGCGGCATCGCACCTGCAGGTGGCCGAGAGCCTTCTCGCGGCGTTTCTGCTGCATCTACCGCAGCAGCACGTCAAAAAGGCGGACCGGGCGCTGATGGACCGCACAGCGATTCTCGGCGTCAGCAAGAGAGCCATGGTATCGAGCGTGCTGCACCCGTATGTCGACCGCAGCGGCCGCCACATTGCCAACATCATCCCGTTCCTGGCTCATGCCTACCCCCACGACATCGACATGGAGGTCCTGCGCAGCAACTTGCGGACGGCCCCGCACTGCTATGGCAGCAACATTTTCGCCGCTGCGGTGCCGGGTGCAGAAGCGGGGGGTGGAGACAGTGAAGATGAGGACGAGGACGAGGACGAAGACCAGCCGATGCCTGACCGAGACACGGTGTATGCGCGTGAGACAAGGGGAGCTGTGCCACTGACAAGCAGTGGCGGTGTGTTTGGGACGGCGGGCGAGGACGACACAGCATTTAATGGCACGGACGGCGGCTTCGCGCTTCCGGCTGCTGTTGTGGCAGAGAGTCGCAAGCCGGCTGCCGACTTTGAACCGCTGACGCTGAAGCGCAAGCCCGACACGGTCGACGGCCTGTCCAGTGCTCCCAAGCGGCTGGACACGGGGAAGCCGGCGGCGGCACAGGCATCAGCGGTGCCTGCCGACGGCAATGGCGGTGACAGTGACGGCGACAGCGACAGCGATGGCAACGAGGAGCTGAACTTTGAGTTTGAGAGCGATGAAGGCGGTAATGACGACGAAGAGAGCGCAGACAACAGCTAGAAGGCGGCATGTGCAGATGGTGCGGAATCAAAATAAAAAAAAAATAGGCATTTATCGGATCCAGTCTGTAGGAGTGTATGGCATAGCATCTGTGTTTTGCATCTTTGTTTCTTTTTTTTTTTTCTTGTGCATATCCATTGAGCCTATCTCTGTCTCTCTGTTTTTGTTTTTCTGTTTTTTTTCTGTTCCCAGCCAGTAAATTTGGATGCAGCCCCAAATAGCCGTCTAAATCATCTATGCATTGAACCAACAAAGGAGAAAACCGCCAAAACCCAGTGTCCCCCTGGTCCAGGTGCTTTGTGTTCCGACAACGCCAGTCCATGTTTGTGAAAAGTACCCCCCCTCCTAAAAGTAACAAAGAAATTGTCTACTCCCCCTTCAGTCCCGCAGCCACGCCCGCCGCTTCTCCTCCTTCTTGGCGCGCCGCTTTTCGCGGAACGCCTTAAGCTCGGATCGCGACGGCCGCTTGCCGCTGCGCTCCGCCTTGAGGCTGCGCCCGTCGTGCGCGCTGGCGGCGGCGTCCACGTCAAAGTAGGCGTTCATCTGCCGCCGCGCCTTGGCGTCGTGGCTGTAGCGGTGCTGCTGTTCTTCCAGGAACTCGGCATCGCCGTTGATCACTGCTGCCCCCGCCGCTGCCGCTGCCGCCAGGGCCGCCTCATCCTCTTCGCTGCCGTCGTCCGCCCCGCCACCAATGCCGCCTATGCCGTTGCCGTTGCCGTTGCCGTTGCCGTTGCCGCCGCCGCCACCACCACCACCCTGTGCGTACCACGCCGTGGGATCGTAGTCGCCGTGGATGGCCGGGTTGTAGCCGCCGGCCACGGCGAGGTTGATGGTGGGCTCGGCCGCCGCACTCGCACTCGCGTCGGGCACCCGCGGGTTGTTCCACTGCGTCTTTTGCGTGAAGCGATTGAAAAAGTACCACGCGCCGTGCTCCTCGCTCCACATGGGGTCCCAGCCGTCGTCTTCCTGCACGTCGGGCAGCGGCTCGTCGGGAAGCGGGGGGGGCTCGTCGTCTGCAGCGGCGCCATTTGTGTCGGCTGCCACACCGTTCTTTTCTTTGGCGGGCTTTTCCTTTTCTGCCGGCTTCTCGGTCTCGCCTGACGATTTCGCCGGCGCCTCGGACTCGGCGGTGGCGTGCTCGTGGGGTGAGGCTGTTGTGAGAGCGGCCGGCTCCGGCTCTTTGGCTTCCTTTGTCGTCATGTCCGCAGTATCGTCAGCCGGCGACGAGGCCACGGCTTCGGGCTGTGCCTGGACGTGCGTCTGGGCAGCTCTTTCTTCCGAGGGCGAGGCCATGGTGTGCAGCGTGGTGTCTTCGCTTTGAGGGGTGCCTTGTTGCTTCTTCCTCTTGGCGTGTAATCAGAATCCTAGGGAGAAAAAAAAAACTCTAAGAGGACAACATTGCTGTTAATGGTCTGGGTTGGAGCCGGGAGGAGGAGAGGTCCGTTGGAGAACGCGATGGCATGGTTTCTCGCGAGAATGCTTGGCTGCGGGCGCAAAACCGTTCTCGACTTACAAAAGAGCAAAAGATCAAGACGAAACAAGGAAAAACCAAAACCCGCGCTTTGCCAAGCCTGAGACTCCCGCAGGAAGAACGGGGTGAGAATTCATCTAGTTTGCGGTGCAAAGGGTCGAGGCTCGTCCGCAATGTGGCAAACCGGGAGTTTATTTTGCTGGCCAAGGTGCGAGAAAACGAAATGCGGGTATCGATGCCCCGGAATGACGGAGGGACGACCGGGGTATGCAAAGTTCACGTGATTCGTGCCTCAGGCAGGATGGCGCAAGATGGCTCAGCTGGGCGGCATGTCTAAATTTGGGAGGTTGCATTCTAGGTATCTTGCCATGTACCGTATCGGCCGAGTATCCAGCCAACACCTGCACGCCCACAAAACATTACGAAACTGAAGGATGAGTCCGGTGGCGGGACAAACTGCCCATGGCCGCTATGTGAAACGCTTGGGAGTATGACGACGGTGGCTGGGACGAGGCGGGAAAAGTGAAAAGTGCCGGCATGCTGTGCAGCTGGCTGGCAGTGCGCAATCCTTTTCCAAGTGAGTGAGTGTTGTGGGACCTTTGGACCTGCCGCTGCCGAGCAAAGCTGTCTCGCTCAGTTGCCTGGTTGGGTCGCCAGCTGCGTGGTGCCTTCCGCCAACAGCGGCCAGACGGGTATTGTGCGTATCGCTTATTACTCGTAATACGCAGTCCTGCCTCATTCCCTGTCACCGCTATTGGCTGCGGGGCATCCCCCAAAGGCGCTAGTTTCAGCAGGCGGGAGCGGGCACGCCTTTTCTTTCGCTAGCTCTTGGCGAAAGCCGTCGTCTGGAAACGATGAGAGGCCCTAGCTGCATGCTGTGGTGCATGCTGTGGTGCACTTGTTTCGGTGTCCACGCTGCGAATACGAGTCTCTCGTCTGCGCTTGCTGGCCAACTTTTTTTTTCCTGCAGATCCTGCATGTTCCTGTGCCTCGTCATGCCATCCTTCCGATGCACACGGGCAAGGCGGTGTTTCCAGAATTCCCATCCGGCACTGCATCCCGTCCTTCTGAACCCCCCTGTCTCTTAGCTGGAGACGCGCGTCGGGTGTTCCTCTGAATCTGATTCCTGGATGTGCGGATGTGCGGCTCGTTTGTTGTTTCTTTCTTTATCCCTCCCTGTCGTGCCATGCCGCCATCTTAGCCTGGCTTTGGTCCGATGGCTGGTCTGATGGCTGGTGCCGCATGTATGCCAAGTTGGCGGGTAGCCTCTTCTTGGCCGTGGGCTGGATCTATTACTGGTGCACCGGTTGGCTCGCCAGGATGACCGCTCTCTTCCTCGTGTTAGCCATGCATGGCCTTTCTCGTACTTGTACCCGGGCTGCCCTCGTCCTGTTTGCCATAGCTTGGCCTAGCTCTTTCTCCATTCCCATTCTTCTCCCACTCTCTCTCTCTCTCTCTCTTGCAGGCAGTCATGCCCGTTCTTGCTGGCATATTTTTGGTCTGAAGCAGCCCGCTGCAGCCCAGGAGACGATTCGATACACAGCCCAGCCGAGCCCAGCGAAAAGGTCCACCACAGGTAGAGCAGTCCGTGCTGTGTGCTCTCGTCAGCCAGAGACTGTCTGTGGCAGCCAGTTTTAGCCTTGTGTGGTCTTCTGCCACAAGTCGCCCCCCCCCCTCCCGTCCCCCATTCCGTCGATTCGGGGCCGGACCGCATTCTACTTTACCGAGCATTCTCAGACAAGATGGATCACAGGAGGAGCGGCAGAAGCTGCCGATGGCAGCCCTTTGCCCTCGCATGCGCCCTGTTCCTGGTCGCAGGCTCACACAGTGCTGCAGCCGACGATGCAGCCGTGGCCGTGGCCGACAGCGAGTGCGGGTGCTTCGTGATCAACGGCACCAACGAGACGTACTTTCAGTCGCACACGTTTTTCGATTTCCGGTCGCTGTCGCAGTACGAAGGCACGCCGGAGCTGCTGGGGCTGGCCAACGAGACGACGATTGCGCCGTTGACGAGCGACTACTTTAGCACGGGGGCGTGGGCGTCGTTCTGGCAGATCCAGCAGTGGAACAATTCGGCGTCGATCACGGACAACACGACGGTGCTGCGGGTCAACTCGAACAACAATGTGTTTATTGCGCGCAACGCGGACGCGAGCCCGGCGTCGGACACGTACCTGGCGCTGCGGACGGCGCGCGAGGAGGAGTTCCAGTCGGCGGCGGAGATTGTCAGCTTCAACGACACGCTGCGATACCTGTCGATGCGGATGCTGGCGCGCACGGTCGGCGACGCCGGCGCGTGCACGGCCATGTTCACGTACCGGCCGGCGGCGAGCAGCGACGACGGCGGCAGCGGCAGCGGCACCAGCAGCATAGCCGAAAACGACGTCCTCCAGGAAGCCGACCTCGAGGTCCTCACAAAGTACCCCAAGTCCCACGTGCAGTGCACGAACCAGCCGTCGACAGACAGCGACGGGGCGCTCGTGGACGCGGCCACGACCAACGCCACGCTGCCCGACAACGGCAGCTGGAGCGACTGGGCCGTGTACCGGCTCGACTGGACTCCCCAGCAGAGCACCTGGTACGTCAACGGCGCGCTGCTGGCCAACATTTCGTACCAGGCGCCGCGCGACCCCAGCTGGGTCCACATCAACGCCTGGAGCGACGGCAGCAGCTGGACGGGCGCCATGGCCCTCGACGGCCAGGCCACCCTGCAGATCCAGTGGTGGGAGCTGCTCTACAACACCACCGTCTCCTACAACTCCACCGTCTCCTCGGCCGCCAGCAACACCACCCGCTGCAAGAACGTCTGCAGCGTTGACACCGCCAACAACACCAACAGCGTCGGCCAGTCCTACCTGGTGAGCGGGGCCGGCCGCCTGGCCCGGCCGGGCCTCATGGCCTGGCTGCCGTCTGTCGTGGCGGCACTCGTGCTCATGGGCTCGCTGTCGATATAAAGAGGGAAGTTGTGTTTGGGTGAGGGACGGGAGGGAACCAGGCAAATTTGTCAAAAGAGCCTGCAAGCAGACGCACAAGTGTCGTCTGTATTATGTTGTCTGGCACGTATATATGTTCGCCACGTTTTTTTTTATGATTGCTCTTTACTCGCAGGCTGGATCTTCAGGAAGACATTTTATGACAGGGATAGTTTTTGTGCTCGATAGAAGAAGCGCGACCAAACCAAAATGGGGGTTGTCTGGCAAGGACGCGGTCCTCCAAAAATTGGACATGGTTACCGGTAGATGGGCGTTCATTCAAGTACCGTATAATGAAATGGGACAGCTGTTCCAGGGTGCAGCATTTATGTTTTCTTGTCCGGACAGTTTAAGTCGACAGCCAGAGGTTGGCCACATGTTGCTGTAAAATAGGCAGTCGCGAATCGGTGCAGAGCAAACCATTTCCGGCGCAAAGCAGAGGACGCACGCAGAGTGTCTATCGTGGACAGGAGACGGAACAGGAACGAGCGTGAAAATTCGGTCATCTAGCCACCCTTGCATTGGACCAGAGCTTAACCTCTGCGATGAAGAAAATTCGGCGGCCGTCTTTCAAAGTCATTCTGCCTTGTTCGAGCACGAAACACTACGACAGAAAAGTCCAGAACGACAGGGGTTTCAAGATACCGATCCTCCCGCACGCGGTGCAGGGGTAGGCCTGGCGCGACGTGGTATCGTGAGGCTCTGAGCCGGGGGGGGGGGGGGGGGGGGAGGTATCATCCGACCGCTTTTGTCTGTGCTGTTGGCGACAGGGACAATGTCCAACCGCAGGACCCATTTCCACGACTGTGTTTTCACGACTCTCAACTGCTTTGGTGTTGGGGCAGACTGGTCTGCTCTTTTTGTCTGCTGCCTGCATTACCATCGTCGATCAGGAGCCATTTGTCTGATGTTTTATGCCTTCTTTCCAGAGTCCGTCCGGAACCTTTGTCGGATCTTGTCTGAAACCACGATGCAGGAATGCAGTGCATGAGCCGTGTGATGTGATCGACGGACATTCTGGAGAGAAGGACTCGAATCTATCAAATAGCTGTAGAGGGCCCGGAAAGTGCTTGCGAACATGAGAGGGTCCAATAGTTTCTTGCTGTTTTACCGTTTTACTGTTTTACGGTGATATCATCGACCGTACCGACCGCCTACAATGAGAGCGAGACACGTCCTGCTGTCGGTCAGCGTCGCCACCGCCGCCGCACAGAACCAAACTGGCAGCTGCCCGCCGCTGCACGTGGTGGCGGCGCGCGAGACGACGGCGCCGCCCGGCTTTGGGTCGGCGCAGACGCTGGTGGACCTGGTGACGCGGGCGTTCCCGGGGACGACGGCCGAGGCGGTGGCCTACCCGGCGGCGGGCGGTGCCAACTACAGCGCAAGCGTGGCGGCGGGCGTGCTGGCGGTGCTCGCGCAGACGGCGCAGTTCACGGCGCAGTGTCCGCAGACCATCCTCGTGCTGCACGGCTACTCGCAGGGGGCGCAGATCATGGACGACGCGCTGTGCGGCGGGCCGGACGGAGACAGCCTGCCGGCCGCGTCGCCGGCGCTGCTGCAGCAGACCGTCGGCGACCGCGTCGCCGCCGTCGTGCTCATGGGGAACCCGCGCAGCGTGCCGGGGCTCGCGTACGGCGTGGGTAATGCCACGGCGGGGGGAGTAGGCCTTCCTGGAGCAAAAGCCCGTCGACAAACAGACAGATAGACTGACAGACTGACTGGCCCCAGTTCGCCGCTCGCCCTGCCGGCTTTGTGTGTCCGCTCTACGGCGGCCGCATGCAGTCGTACTGCGACTCGCCCGACCCGTTCTGCTCCAACGGCACCGACGCGCAGTTCCACCAGGGCTACGGCCAGCGCAACGGCCTGCAGGCGCTCGAGTTTGTGGTCAGCAAGCTGATGGTCAGCTGAGGTAATGCCGTGCCGGCAGCGTGTATCCGGATGGACGGGCGGTCACGGCCTCTGAGGATTGTCGAACTCGATCGGAGGTGATCGGAAGCGTCGCCGGGAGGGCCGTTAAGAACGGAATAACAAAGACGGCAAAGGCCGAAAGATCTAGAGGAGAAGACGGCGTTCAGATTGGCACCATGAAAAAAAAAAAAAAAAAAAAGGAAAGACGAAAAGCGAAACAACGACCTACACGACAGACCGGAAGGAGAAGAGCATGGGTCATCCCTGACGACCGTGGACGTGTTCTTGAGCCGGTTTGGCAACCGGGCTGAGCCGGATGATGCCTTGCGGTGAACACAGAGAAGACGTACGAGACGCCGGCCACGGGAATGGGGGTTGTCCGAAACGGAGACATGGGCCGAGTCATCTTCGCCCGAGACCAGGGTGTGACAGGTCTAGCGGCTGTCAGCGTGAGCGGTGAAATGGCTGCCAACAGGCACTCGTGTTCCGACAGCAACAACACTCTTCGGAGAAGACCTCCTCGGCGACCATCCTGCTGACACTCCTTCCAACTCCAACAAACCAACAGCGCACTTTGCCGAAATTCGGCTGTCTTATCTGGAAACCAGCCAGGGTGAGGCGGGGGGGGGCTATAGCAAACATTTGTTGGGCCAGTCAACACATCTTGCCTCGAACGACGTCGGTGCGAGTATTACAGCCGCTTTTTGTTTTCGGTTGCAGTCGTACTCGTGCGTGTACGTATTCCTCGGTCTGCTGCAGGGTAAACAACCTTAAGGCTGTGCTTCTGTGCTTCTGTGCTTGTGTGCCATGATACGTCCTCTGCGTCTGCTCGTGTTCTCCCTGCTGCCGCAGCCCCCTCGCCCTCCCTTCCTAACCCCCTGCAGTCTCCCTACGAACAACGTACGCGGCACGAAACTGAAGAACGCAGCCATGTGTGCAGCCCTCTTTTCAGCCTCTCGCACGGTTCGGAGTATTCTTCGGGCGCTCTTCCCCATCACATTCCTGCCGGGGTCCTCTTGTTGCGCCTCTATCCCTCTCGCACCCGGTGCCATCTGCAGGCAAATGTCTGCAGGCAAATGAGACATGGTGGCGGGAAAACGGCCTTTCGACGCCTCTGGACCTGCCCTGCTTTCCTTTTTCGTCCTCGTATACCGCCCGCACCGCTGTGTGTGTGTGTACGAGTATTTGTAACGTGTGTATTACTCGCCCACACCGCATATCCTCGTACGAGTAAGACCTGCAGGAAAAGGCCCTGCTCGTATGTATTGACAGCCTTGACCCTGCCGCATCTGCAGCCATGCAAGGGTTGGCCCTGTTCGGGCGCACACACTTCAGCTGGGCGGCGCCGCTCTATCAGACGTTCCCGCTGCTGTGTTCGGTGTTGTCCTGGCTGCTATCCTCGTGCCCCCTCCCCCCGGCCCCCCCCTCGGGCTTCTGGCTGATTGCGAAACTATCTACTCGTCCGGCCGTGTCCGCCTCCTTCCACTGGTACCGACTGGCATGGACAGCGCCTCTAGGGTCCCAGCCGTCGAAACGGAACCGCCGCCTCCCCACATGCTAAAGAGAAGAGTTTGAGCTGGTCCGCCAAATGCCACCAGCTGGAGGCGTCGCTCATGCTCGCAGAAGGACAGGCCTGCACTCTCCTCTCTCCAGGCCTGCTCCGGGGCTCTTCTGTTGGAGAAACAGGGAGATAGATCCCTGGAGAATCTCGCATTGCACAGACAGGATGGCCCTACGTGCCGCGATCTAGAACACAAACTGACAACGAAAATCCCGTACTCCGCGACCCCCAAAGCGGCCCTCTTCCAGTCTGACTCGCTGGCCGCCTAGTGCTCTTCTTGGCGCGGCGAAGGAACAGGACTAAATGGACAAGCTGGTGCTGTGGGCACGGGATCCAAAGGCTTGGTGTCTCTTTTTCAGCTATGCACGAGAAGCTCCGGGGACGCGTTAAGCAGCTTAGTCGGGGTTTACGAGTAGTGTAAAGGACCTTCTCATGGTGCAGACTAGGTCACCCCACTCAGTCAGTCGCCCGCTTCAGCATCCGTTTGGGGGGGGGGGGGGGGGGGGGCAGCTGGCTCGCTCGTCTCATCAGGGACCGCTCAGCTGTTTCTGCGCACATGCAGGAGCTGCTGCATTGCGTACAGAATTCTCCGTCTGCCGACTCCTGCCGGTATTCGTCGCCAATACGGGGGGGAGGAGGAGGAGGAGGAGAGGGGGGGGGAATACCATAGAACCCAGGTGAATAATGCACCTATATTTAGGGCGCCGGCAACGTGGAGCGCTCAGAGGGCGAGAACGAGAGCAGAAAAAGCAAAAAAATAGGGCCAGGAGGAGCCAAGGGGAAAAAAAAAACAAAAAAACATAAAACTGGGACAGCCTTGTTTTTTTTTTTTTGCGCTGCGTGCGTGGGTTCTGCGCGCGGCCGCTAGAGCGGTGGGCCACTTGCTAACGAGCATGCAAGATACTTGTACTTGCGAGTCTCGTTTTTGTACTCGTAGCCCCAAAGCAGGCGACCGACAACCTCTGGCGCCCGCTTACAGACATAACGGCCGATTGTGTGTGTGATGCATTTTGCCCCCTTTTTCCCAGGACGCGCAGCGGCTTGTGCACTGGGCCAATCAGCACGGCGGAGCCACCACAGCGAAACGCGTCTCCTCATCAAAGACCATTTTCTTGCTCGCCCCCCCCCTCTCCCCAAATACGAAGCCCGCCAGCCCAGGCCCACTACACCCAGACTCCCCCAGCCCAAAGACACACCACGTCATTTCCCAGGGCGGCGACGTCGCGTCTTTCTCATCATGGCGAGCGCTTGTTTGCCTTTTTCACTTGGGGGGGGACCTTGCACTCAGACCAACCCCGGCGCCAGGAACGTGATGCTTATTATTTGTACATACGGTGTGGTGCGCACAGGCAGACATGTGCTATGTAGGGAGGCGACCCCCCCTGCAGGTTCCCCCTTGATTTTTCCTGGCTGCTCGCGGCCGAGATACGAGCAAAAAGCACGATGATACCGTCATGCCCTCTCATGCCCGCCCCGCTTCTCCAATTTGGCAATTGCCTCATTCGCTCTGGCCTGTTTTATCTGCCCTGCCCCCTTTTTCCCTCTGGCCTCTCTTTGCCTGGACCTGTCGTCACAACTCAGATTTTGCTGAAGCAGCTGGTCTGCGTGCACGAGCAATGCACATTTTCAAGATATGTATTGTAGCATGTAGTACTCCCACACTCCCACGCCGCCCGCTGCCCGCCCACGGCGAACCAGTCCACGGTGAACCAACCACCGACTGCACCGGCCGCGGCTGGTGCCAAGCTTTGTGCAGAAAACCGCACAGAGTGGGTGGGCGTTCCCCCCCCTCTTCTCCTCTCCCCGGGGGGGAGAGCCTTGGAACCCCTGTGGTATTTGTACAAATACATCTGCGATATAACGCCGTGCATGCACACATATTGCGTGCCCGCCACACAAAGCCGTGGATTTGCTGGCGGCGGGACGGATGCAAATACAAATAGATTGCCCTGCCGCGCATAACAGCCTGGCCATGCAGCCACGCAGCCACGCATTGCGCAGGGCGTCACCTGCAGCAGCCCAAGCGGATGGCCGGGGGGGGGGGGGAGAAGAGGACCCAGGGGTGCGCTGGGTTGGCCTGCTTTCTTCTGTGCTCCTTTCTTGCGGATGTGGGGCTTCCGCCTTCTCGCATTATCTCTGCACAAGCGTCGCTGTGCAATACGATATTATCTTACAACTGCCCCCTCCCGGAGGTGTGTTAGCGCGGAAGCTCGGTTTCGTGCATGGCGTTGCTAGCGCTTCCGTTACGAGCACCTAAGCCGTTGCTCGCTGCTTAGCTGTGCTGACCGAGGAGCGGCGCCCTCGTGTAATGAGAGAGAGATAACAAAGGAAGCAAGAAGCCCAAAAGCCACGGAGGCCACAACCTGTCACAACTGACAGGACGGACCGGCAGAACTGGCAGGACTGGCTGACCGAACTGGCCGAATGCAATGAACCCCAACATCCACAATCGTTGTCCAGCACCCCAAGCAAGGACCCCCTCCCCCCAGCATCCTCTCACGCCATAGCTGATCCTTGCCTGGACAGACACATTGGACGATGGGGGAACAGGCCTCTGATGCAGCTGTGCCCTGTGCCCGCCTCGCCGTTCCCTGCAGACCCTGAGATGGATGATGGATGAATGAACACCGCATCACCGCACATGCTGGCGGGTGGGCTCTTCTCACTCGTATTTGTAGAGCACCTGGGAGCTCTTGCTGCGCAGCTAGTTTTCTTCAGTCCAGCTGCTTTGTCTCCTCTCTGCCCGCTTAACCAGCCTAAAACGCCCCATCTGGGGGGCGCGCTTTCGCTTTCCCTGGCTCCTCTAGCGCCTTCTGGCCCCTTCCTCCACTATGCATGCTGCCACTCCCGTACAAATACGTAGTGTAGTGCTGCGTACGAGTAAATTATATGTAAGATGCCGTGTACTTACAAGCGAGAGAGGGTAGTATACGAGTAGCGTGCAGTGGCTGTGCGTACCGCTCATACTGGTCGCTGCCAGGGGTCCACGGCCATTGTCACGGTAGCGGACGCTGCGACGGTGGACGGTGAATTAAACCGTAAGGGTCCGTAATGCACCGTAATGGACCACGTCTAGCGGGTTTGCTCCTCCACCCAACACCTCCCTCCCCCAAAAACGGTCACGCTCGCGTACAGCAATACCCTGCATTCATCCTGCTGCCGTCAACACGAACGAAACCCCGTTGCCATGCTTTTTTTGCCTACTATACTGCATCTGTATAGCGACGCCAGATTGCTCTGTCTCTCGATTTTTGCATCCTCACACCCCCCCTGCAGCCCCCTTCCTTTCTTCCCCCCCCCCTCACTCTCTCCCTCTGCCGTTCGCTACCCGTAGCCTGCTCTGTGCTGCATTGGCCCTTCCCCTAGTCTGCTTTATTGCTTTTGCTTTTTCCTCTTTCCTTCACTCCCCCATATTCTCTCGATCCTCTTCCTTTCCCGTCTTCCCTCTTTCCTTCCGTCACGCCGTTTCTCTCTTCCTCTTTTTTTCTCACCTCCGGCTTTCCCTCTCACTCATCACGCCGAGTGCCCTCTTCCTTTCCTTTTGTTTTCCTGGGTATTTTTTCTCTTTGTCGGCTTCTTCGTGGCCGGATCAGAAGGGGCAAACACTAAACACCCTTTCTCTTCGGCGCCCCCTTTTTCGTTATCTGCTATTCCGGCATCTTGGGCTTTTTCCTCGTCATTGCTTTTCCGCTCCTGCATCCAGTCTTGCTTGCTTCTCTCGTTCGGCATCACGGTACTTCCAATCGCTCAGCTCTCTCGTTCTCTGCATCTCACTCGCTTTTCCTAGCTCTCTTTTCTGCTTTCTTTCTTTTTCCTTTTTCGTTTGGTCTTGCAGCTTGGTTTCTCTGGTCTTGGCATCGCCTTCTGCTTTGGTTACTGCTGCACTTTCGCTTCTTCTCTTTCGCCATTCCCCTTGTCCACCCACCGCTTACGACGTCTCTCTCCATCGACCGTCCTTCGAAAGACCAGAATTGCTACCACCTACACAACAACCACCACCACCCACCTTCCTCGACCTGCCCTGAATGTTCGACTCTCCCGTCGCACTCGAACGTGGCCATTGACGAGTTTGTCCGACAGCAAGGCGTCCCGGTTCTACCCAGCGGTCCAGCAGACCCAAGCTGCAGCTGCTGCGTGTTTCACCTTGCTCTTCTCGTCCTGTCCTCCACCGGCCGGCCTTTTTTTTTTTTTTTTTGCTCTCTCGCTTCGGACATTCTCCTGCAACACTCCCCCCTCCTCCCCTCTCCCCTTGTCGCCACTACAAAAGAGCATTCACGGTAATAGTGAGTGCTTCTTCTGGTTCTGGTGCAAAGCACAAGAGAAGGAACATACTGCAAGGTAAAATACACCAATAATTGCGAATCGGCCTCCCACGTTTCATCACCATCTTTCCACTATCTGGCTTGCCCCCGTTGAATGCTACCGTCATTCGATTTCATCCCGCGGTATTTCCACTTGGCGTGCTTTTGCCTCTTGCCTTCCCCTATACCCGTTGTACAGGCCTGCAATCGTTCGTGTTCCCGACAGGCTCGTGTTTTCATGCCTTCCAGTTCACTCCACACCCGACTACCATCTGCTGCGGCCTTCTTCGTCTCGCCCTGATCCACTATTTATGCGCAAATCACATTGCTGACCAGCACCTTTTCTTTTCCAACAGGTTCTTCTTCCCCGACACGAATTCCATCGGGTCCCCTCTGTCCGACAATCAACTTGTCGTTGCGTCGTCAGGCTTGGAACAACCCGGACTTCACACTACGTTGCTGTGAAGATCCCCTCCCTCAACCTACCATTGCTCCCTAGAAGAAGATGGCCGCTCTGGTCCAGTCGTTCCCGCAACAGACCGGAACAGTAACCATGCTTCAGACACGGCCAGCCTCGGCAGGCGGCATCATCTCCAACTCCCAAGGACAGCCGGCTCAGCAATACGCCGCACCCCAGCAGCGACACTCGTTTTACGCTGGCTCCAACATGAACGGCCAGGTCGTTTACCGCGCGTCTCCCGGCCCAATCCAGCCGTACGCCTTCACATCCACGCCGAGCCTTAACGTGAGCCCGCAACGGCCGCCGCAGCAACAGCAACAGCAACAGCAGCAGGCATACGCCCAGTCCAACGGCATGCGGGCGTCTTCGGCAGCACCGCAGCTTCCTAGAATCCAGGGTATCGATGACTCCAACACTCTTGCCTGGAACGCACGCCAGCCCGCCAGCGCCTCCATGGTCAACCTTTCCACAGGCTCGTCATCCAACACTCTCCGGCACACCAGCGGCAGCCGGGATGATCTATCTCTTCCTGGGCGGGGAGTTCGGAGAGGTTCTGGGACCCCGCGGCCCCATTCCGCTTTCATGGCCGGCTCAGGGCCTCAGCTCACCTTTGCACAGGTGGCTGCACCGCCGCGAAGCCAGCCTGAGCGGTACAGACGGTCTGCTCCTCGCTCGGTGTCTGACGTGACTGGCTCGAACCAGAGCCAGAACACACAGCAGAAGCAGTTCTCCGCTACACCGTCCGGTTCTGGCATGGCTAGCGTGGGCCATCTCTACACGTCTAGCATGAGCAGCGCCCACGTATCCGACCAGAAGAGGATGGTCATCTCCCAGGGTCAGGCCCAACAGCAGCGCCGCAACAGCCTTCAGACTGTTGTTGTGAGACCCGGTGCTGCGGCGGATGACATGCAGCTGTATCGCCACCAGTCTCGTGAAGAGATGAAGCGATTCCGCCGTCGGAGCATGCCCTCATTGGATTCGTCCGATTACACTCATCTCTTCAACCCCCAGGCTGCCACTGTCACACATCCGGAAGAGGCTTCTGCACCCAGGAGCCCCGACAAGGACAAGCTAAAGACAGCCGCCAGCGAGGTGCTGTCGCGCAGCAAGGATGGGAGCTCCGACAGCTTGTCGAGCATGAGCAGCAGCTCGCGTCCATCGGTAAGTGTCCCCATTTTCACGTTTCGGCTTCCTCATTCGGCCGCAGCGGTATTGCGCACTGCATCATTTTTTTTCTTTTTTTTCTTGGCCTTTTCCTTTTCACGGGTTCCCATTTCCAATTACAGGGCGCTTCCCGTCGCTATTTCCCTGCCCACCCCCCTAATTTACCCCCCCTGCATGCAATATTGGACTTGATTGCCCAATCACTTGCAATCTCACTGCCACATCGGTCGCTAATGCAAGTTCGTGCTCATCGCTAGTCTACCAACCGGAATGCCAGCAATAACGCTGCCCCCACCGTAAACCCCGCTTCGACGACCACCGCCACTGTCACCGACAAAGACGCCGCCGACAGGAACAAGGACCATCTGAGACTTGTGAATATCCCTCCGCGGGGCTCTTCCGATGCAGCAAACCGCCTCAACAACACGTCGCTGTCCAAGGCCATGACGATGGATGTGGGCGCAGAGGAGGAGGCTCAGACGGGTGGTGTGAGCCGGCCCACCAACGGTGGTGCGACCAATTCCACCAGTTCCACGACCCCGCCGCCCCGTACGGCCGATGATGCCAGCCGCAGCGCCCCTGGCCGTACGACCGCTGCAATGCCCAGCCACCTCGAGAGTCCGGCCATGCGTCATCTGTCTGCGATCAACCAGAAAGGCGGCAAACTGCGGAGCAAGACTTCGAGACTTCGCCGTGCCTTTTCGTTTGGCAGTGCTGCCGAGCTGCGCAAGGCTGCCGAGGCTTCCGCGCACAACCATGACGAGTCGGCAAGCAAGTCGCAGCAGGAGCCTACTAGCGATGAGCTGTACGATGCTGAACAGGCCCGTATTGCCCAGCAACAGGAGGAAGCCGGCATTGGCAGCAGCATCTATGCCAATGCCAGAATCTTTTCTGGGTCGACAGACAATCTGTCCATCTCGTCGACGGCATCCTCGGCCTCCATTATGATCCGCAAAATGGGCCGCGGCATGAAGAAGGGTACTCGCTCGCTGGTTGGACTCTTCCGGCCAAAGTCGATCATCGCTGCTGATGACGAGCGCTACCCCGAAGCACACACGGCCACTGCAACTAATACGGCCATCGAGGCTACTGTGTCCATGGTGACGGTCGAAGCCGAGCGCGAGCATGTTGACACGAACGGCATGAATTCCCAGAATGTCGGCAGCAACAGATTCCCTCGTCTCGAGAGACCTTCGATTGATGCGTCCCGGGCGTCGACTGCGTCCGACCGAGTCAGCAGCTCCGGCACGGACAACTCCGGACCACGTAAGAGCATCGTCGGCGGCGAGAAGGAACGAGCCGAAGTCCTAGCCGCAGTGAGGAAGGGCATCCTGAAGAGTACGCTTTACCCGTGTGATCATCCACGTTTCGAAAATCCCACTGACACTGGTTCTGCAGATCGGAACGGTTCCCAGAGCCCGACCCGCGGTTTCGATAGCCGCAGCTCGACCTTTGACATTCAGAACCCGCCGCCCATCACCGAGTCGCCCGCGTCCAGCGCCCCTAGCACTCCGAATGACGATGCCCAAGGCCACAAACGCACTGGATCCGTGGCCATTGGAGGCGAAGACTACTTTGTATCGGCGCTGCGCCTGCAGCAAAACAGCAAGAGTGGCAGCAGCACACCGCAGGGCTCTCTGCGGCGCAACGCGACGTTCAGCCCTCGCATCGTGTTCTACGATACGTGGCCCAGCCAGGAATATGACCGCCGCGGCGAGATCTCAACCTGCAACCGCCTGACGCCCATGCTGGCGCAGCAGATCAAGGAGGAGCTGAACAGCTTCAAGATGGTGCGTTTTTGTCGCTCTTGCTATTGACCTTGACCACGAACACGACTAACTTTGTATGATAGGAGATGGAGGTTCACGAGACTTCGAAGATCTACACGCACTTTTTCTGATGACTACGACTGCTACCATTTATTCCGATCTCTTTTATTCGGCACGGTCTTTGTCATGCATCTCTTCTTTTTTGTGTGTTTTGTTTGTCGTTCCTCTTTCTGGAGGATTTCGACCTACGCCGTCTTTTGTGTTTTATTCAAGCGAGAGTTTCTTCCGAGGCGTTCCCCGGACAGCATTGTATGGTGTCACGGCGTTTTTCAGCATACCACCCCCCATCCCTGTTGGCCAGTCGACAAGTTGAAGAATGGCTTTGGCAAGACGAAAGAGAAAAGAGAAGAGAAAGAAGCAACTCTGAGAAGGTCAAATGGCACGGGTGAGGGGTGATTGTTCTCGACGGTTGCCCCGTCATGTTGCAATTGGGCAATAATAGGATTGAAGATGCCGCTCTTGAACGGGGTGCCTCGCGGCGTCCCGGTGACGGAGTAGGCAAAGAGGAACGGGGGAGAGGAGAGAAGGAGGAACAACAGCACGCGTCAGGCTGGTAGGAGCAATTAAGTTTGTCATTTCTACCAGCATCTTGAGGCGGATTGGGGAGCTACATTGCCGGCGCATCCGCGTCGGCGCTGTGGTTCAGGAAATATACGCCTAAGTTACCTAACCTACCTAGGCAACCAGAGAGGGAAAAAATGAGATGGTTCAGAGGGGTAACATACATAGTGCCGCAGCGGCTGTTTGTCTTTTTTTCCTTCCTGCGCTCTTCTGTTCTTGTTTTTCTGTTTTTTTTTTTCGTTTTGCTTTGTTTTGCTCTACTACAGTCAACGTCCGCAGTGTCTTCTTTTTGCTATTTCTGCCCAATTTTCCCTGCTGCAGGCGGCTTAATTACTTTCTCTCTTTTATTGTTTTGCGGTTGTACTGTCCGGTCTAGCAGCAGCTGAGATAAAAAAAAAAGAAGCAAGGAGATGCAGAAGAGACAGGACAGAACAAGAGTGGCTACGTCTTGCGTCGTATTTTCGGGTGTTTTCCCAGGCGAACTGTGCGATTCTCGTACGACCGAGTACGAGTACATGCAAAAAGTGCTGTTGCTGCGTAATGGTTTTGGGGTCGGATACGGCGGTTCGTTTAGTTGTGTTCTCCGTTACGGGGCGCGCTAAAATGCACTGGATGCAGGGAGGACGCAGGGCTACGTCATTTCTGGGTTCACGTAAATTGGGCGCGGGGCTGGAGTGGGGATGGCGTACCGGCACCAATGAGAGTGGGAATCGTTTTGGCGTGTCTTCAGCCTCGTGTTAGCGTTCAGGGGGGGTGTTATCGCGATAAGATAGTGTTATCATCATTTTTTTTTCCCCCTCGCAATTTTTTTTTTTTTTTTTTACCGTATGGCCGAAACGGGGCTGCCAAACCACAGCTTCGCAAAACAACGCCGGGCGGTCATCTGCAGTTTTGCCGTAATACCGCATTCTGGCGCCGCTCTCTCGTCCACGCTGGAGGCAAGACTGACCCGTCTGGTCGGGGTCGACATCTGGCAGCGCAGCGCTCGACTGCCACTGTGTCTGCCTGTGCGGGTCCACCACCACCGCTCCGTCTCCGTCTCCGTCTCTGTCGCCAGCGCCATGGCTGCCTCGACGACGGCCGATGGAAGGCCAAAGAAGCTGCACGGGCGTGCGTTTTATGAAAGCATAGGCAGCCCAAAGTACATTGTGGCGCCGATGGTGGACCAGTCCGAGTTTGTGAGTATTTCTGTGTGCATTTCTGTGTGCATTTCTGTGTGCATTTCTGTGATCATCGGTGTGGAAAAACAGCAAGCTGATAGACGCAGGCGTGGCGCATGCTCACGCGCTCGTTTCTGCCGCCGGCGCAGCGGCACTCGATCCTGGCGTACTCGCCCATGTTCCACGCGCGGCTGTTTGTGGACAGCCCGCGGTACCGCGAGTCGCACTTTGAGGCGACGACGACGGCCGAGTCAACAGAGCAGCCGTACCTGGACGGCAACCCGAAGCTGGACCGGCCGCTGTTTGTGCAGTTCTGCGCCAACGACCCGGAGGCGCTGCTGGCGGCGGCGCGGCGGGTGGAGGCGCACTGCGACGCGGTGGACCTGAACCTGGGCTGTCCGCAGGGCATTGCACGCAAGGGCCACTACGGGTCGTTCTTGCAGGAGGAGCCGGAGCTGATTGCGCGGCTGGTGCGCACGCTGCACGAGAACCTGGCGGTGCCCGTGACGGCCAAGATGCGCGTGCTCGACAGCCCCGAGGCGACGCTGCAGTACGCGCGCACGCTGCTGGCGGCCGGCGCCAGCATCCTGACGGTGCACGGCCGCCAGCGGGCGCAAAAGGGCCACCTCACGGGGCTCGCCGACTGGTCGGTGCTGCGCTACCTGCGCGACCACCTGCCGCCCGACACGGTGCTCTTTGCCAACGGCAACGTGCTGCAGCCGCGGGACCTGGCGCGCTGCCTGGCAGCCACGGGCTTTGACGGCGTCATGAGCGCCGAGGGCCTGCTGTCGGACCCGGGGCTGTTTGGGGGGGTGCCGGATGGGGAGGCGGACGCGGAAGCGACATCCACCGCCGATGACGACTCCTTCTGGCCGACCCCTGACCCCCGCCGCGAGTATTGGACCCGTGCCAACGGCCGAGGCCATGGGGGCTGGCGCGTCGACGCCGTCATGCGCCGCTACCTCGACATTCTGCACGTGTACGCGCTGGGGGAGAAGACCCCGCCGGTGCGGCGGCCGTTGTTTATGCCGGGCGACGAGGTGCCAGCCGAGCCGGTCGATGCGGCGGCGGCGGCGGCGACCACCACGACCACCAATGACCAGCCGACTGGCAAAAAGCGCAAGAGAGACGCCGCCAGAGATGCCTCGGCCAGAGACGCCTCGGCCAAAGACACTGCCTCCTTCTCCTCGCCCAACTTTGTCGCCGTGCAGGCCCACCTCTTCCACCTGCTGCGCCACGCCGTCGCCTGCCACCACGACATCCGCGACCGCCTGGCGCGCGCGCGCAAGGGCGACATGACCGGCTACGAGCACATCCTGGCGATGCTGGAGCGGCGGGTGGCGTTGGCGCTGGCGGCGGGGGGGGAGGACGGGGTGGCCGGAGAGGACGACGGCACAGACGGCATAGACGGCAGAAACGGCACAGACGGCAAAGCCGAAGAGGACGACGCCGACGTGGACGATGCCGACATTGTCGACGACCCCCTCTCGTCGGTGGCCGCCGTGCGCCGCTGCCGGCGGCCGTGGTGGGTGGCCCAGCCGGTGCTGCGGCCCATGCCGGCCGAGGCGCTGGCCAAGGGCGCCATCCAGCTGAAAAAGAGCAAAAAGGCGGCAGTCGAAGAGCAGGTGGCGGCGGCGGCGGCGGCGACAGCCGAGACGGCAGACAAGTTGGCAGACAAGGCAGACAAGGCAGACAAGGCGGCTAGCTGATACAGTAGACATTAGATAAAAAACTCAAACTCCAAATTCTAAATGCGCGTCCGCTAGCATACAAAAAAACTCCTCTGCGAGAACAGCAATTTTTCGCAAGCCTCCTTTGGCTCTGCTATTTTTGAAAAGACAAGTTTTTGAAAAGACAAGTCAGTACGCTACAAGAGAAATGCCTGCCCCCCCCCCAATCGGCCTACACCTTTCTATGCCGCTCCTGCGTACCCGCTCCGCCGCGTCTTCTTGGGCGGACCCCGGCTGTCGCGGCTCGACAGGCTGTCGCTGCGCCGCCGCCGACGTGTTCCTGCTCCTGTTGCTGCTGCAGTTGACAAAGGCTCGGCTCCTGGTGTGGCTGTGTCTGTCTTTGCGTCTGCGGCGGCGGCGGCGGCGGCTGGCGGTGACCGGTAGCGCGTCCGCGCGGGCGTCCGCGAGGGTGTCCGGGAAGGCGTCCGGGAAGGCGACCGGTACGGCGACTGGTACGGCGACCGCGAGCCTGACTGGTAGCGTGACCGATAGGGCGACCGCGAGTCCGACGGGCTCCGCCGGCGGCCGCGCGCTGCAGCAGCAGCAGCAGCAGGCGGCGTCACGCTGCGGCTGTAGGACCGGCGATCTCGGTCTCGGTCGTCGCGGCGTCGCGGCCGCGGCGACGGCGTGCGCGAGTAGGAACGGCCCCGTTCGGGCGCCTTGCCTTTACCCTTGTCCTTGTCCTTGCCTGTGCCATAGGATGCCGCCGTGGCCGGCCGTCGCGATGGCGACCGCGAGTAGCGCGAGTCGTCCGAGTACGACGAGTAGGACCGGCGCCGTCGGGTGCCAGCACCGGTACCGGCACCGGCACCGGCGCCAGCAGAGGCGTCACCACCGCGCCGAGGTGGTGTGACGGACCGCGACAGAGACCGATCTTTACCCTTGCCGCTGCGGCCGGCGCTGTCGTAGCGCGGCCGGCCGCGGTCGCCCGACGGCGAGCGCGAGTCTGCATAAGAGCGAGAGCGATCACGTGACCGACCACGGCCCTCCGACTGCCGCCGCCGCCGCTGCACAGGTGACCGCGACCGTGACGGCGTGCGCCCGTAGGACGAGCCAGTGTAGGACGAGTAGCTGGAGACGGAGCCGGACTCGGAGCGGGTGTCGTCGTCGTCGTCGTCGCCGTCGGCGGCTGGACCGGTGGCCGTCGTCGTCGCCGCTGCAGGCAGCGCCGGCTTCGGCAGGTTCTGCAGGCGCTCGCGCATCTCCTCGGTGAGCACGCCCATGCCGATGCTGGTAAAGTAGTTGATGGCGAAGCGCAGGTGGCGCGGGTTGTCGCGGGGAAAGAGGCCCTCGAGGCTGGGCCGCAGGTCGACGTCGTCGCGCAGGCGGCCGCGCAGCTGCGGCATGCCCATGGCTTCGGCCATTTCCTGGAACAGAATCTTGATAAAGATGCGGCTCGCGCTCGTCGTCTCGTCCTCGTTGAGGTGCACGGCCTCGAGCACGTACCAGCCCAGCGCCCCGCTCGCCAGCATGTGGCCAAAGAAGCAGGCAATGTTGCGCAGCCGGTTCGTCTCGAACCGGTGGATCGTCTCGTAGTAGTGCGTGAAGCCCTCCTCAAACAGCGTCGCCCAGCGCCGGTTCAGCTTGGCCAGCCGCTCGCCCACCAGCCCAAAGAACTTGGTGTATGTCTTCTCCTGCGAGCAGCACTCCACCACCATCGACGGCAGCTCCGACTCGCGGCCCTCCGGCAGGTCCACCGCCAGCAGCTTGTGCACCGCCTCGTCTGCGTTCATCGAGCTCTGGATCGTCAGGTAGATGGTCCGCCGCAGCGCCACCAGGTCTGCGTTGGTGCGGTCCTTGATGTCCAGCGCCGTCTGCTGCGCGTCCTCGGCCGTCTCCGACTCGGAGTCGGAGTCGGAGCCGGACTCAGACCCAGACTCAGATCCCGAGCCATCATCGTCCTCCCCCTCGCTGCCGCTCTCGTCCAGAATCTCCCGCCGCAGCTTCGCGTACTCCTTCTCGTGCTCCTCCCACTGGTCGTCGTACCGGAAAATGTTGAGCGTGGCCTCGTCCTCGAACTTGCCGTCGAGCTCCAGCATGTGCTTGATCTGGTCCTCCTCCTCGATGAGGTCGAGGTCGTCGCGCACGGCGGCGTGGTCCTTGAACTGGTCCTTGCGGTTCTGGAAGAGCACCTCGATGGCGTACTGCGTGCGCTTGTCAATGTCGGCCTCGTTGAGGATGTGGTGGAAGCGGTCAAAGACGACGACGAGCACGGTGGGGTTCATCGTCTCGAGAAAGGCGCCGACCTCGCGCGTCAGGCTGACGGCAATCTCGACGCTGTCGTCGGTGGGGTTGTGCAGCAGCAGCAGCAGCATCTGCGCCGCCACCATCTCGTCGGCCACCTGCGTGTTGACCAGGTGGGCCAGAAACGTCGTCGCGCTGCGGCACACCGTCTTGTCGTTGCGCTTGAAGCCCTTGCGGAACCGCAGCAGCAGCCGCCGCAGCAGCAGCTCGCCCACCGCCGGCAGCTTGCTGTTGACGCACGCCGCAATGCACGCGTACACCGGCGTAAACGGCAGCGACGCGTACTGCGCCTTGATCAGGCTCTGCGCCAGCAGGCCCCGCCCGCGCACCAGGTTCTCCCGGAACAGCTCCCCGATAATCTGCCGCATGTTGGCCGCCGTCGCCTTGTTCACCAGCCCGTTGATCGACTTCTTGAGCGCCTCCCACGCCATCCGCTGGTACTCCCGCGACGTCTTGTCCTGCACCTGCGCCTGCAGCGCCCGCAGCCGCGCCGGCGGCACGTACACCCCGCCCGACCGCGCCGTCAGCAGCCGGTTGTACTCGGCCTTGGCCGCCGCCTGCTTCTGTTCCTCTGTCGGTGCTGCTGCTGCTGCTGCTGCTGCTGGCTCGCCCGAGTCGCCTGCCGGTCGTCGTCTCGGCGACCGTTCGCGTGGGCGTCGAGGTGGGGACGCCGCTTCCCCGTCGCGTCGCTCTGGCCGATACGAGTCGCCCATCGTGTGTGTGCGTGTGCGATGAAAACTCGGTGACAACCTTTTGGTCGCAATGTCGTGTCGCGGTGGTGATGCGCGACGTTCGACGAGGCAGCCAAAAAAAAAATGGGAGGCGAGCAGCAGCAAAACGGGACCGTGGCGACAGAGCTGCCAGTGTGGCTTGACCCCAAGTGTGGCGTCGAGCTATTTTGTGGGTCCTGCAGCTGCTGGCAATTGGTGCTAGTAGTAGAAACAGGGGGAGGAAAGAACACGGACAGCTTCGCGTCTTCCGACGGCCCAGAAATGCGCCCTTGGCTTTCTGCCACCTTTCACTCGACGACCAAGCTGCCCTCTCTCTTTCTGCTACCAACCAAACAGCACAACCAACACCCAAACACCAGTTTTTTTTCTAGTCGCTCCTTTTACGCAACCGTTTTCTTTTAAACTCTTTTTGGGCGACTTTGCTTCTCGTTTCCTTTTGGGGGAAGAGAGATCGACCTCTCTTGTTTCGCCAATCCCTTTGTATAACCCAAACCAAACCAAACCAAACCCCCCTTGTCCAGAGCGACCGTCGTCGACAATGGTGAGTGCATTATGAAAAACATGACTGCTTCTTTTTCAATGCGCATCTTGTTGCTGGATGGACCAGCCTGGCTAACTTGTCCCCCTCCTCTCTCCCCTCCAGCTCGACAAACTTGTGGGCCTGGCCATGCTCGTGGCCGCCTCCGTCGTCTTTCTCTACTATACCATCTGGACGCTGTTGATGGTAGGCCATATTCATTCCCTTTTTTTTCTATTCGTCTGCTGACAACCCGGCAGCCCTTTGTCGACGCCGACCACCCGCTGCAAAACCTCTTCCCGCCGCGCGTGTGGGCCATCCGCATCCCCGTCGTCCTCATCCTGCTGGGCATGGCCGTTGTCGGCTCCTTCCTCAGCGTCGTCATGATACGCAGCAATCGCAAAAAGGCCGCCAAGGCCAAGGCCGCCGGTGCCGCCAAGAAGAAGGCGTAAGGAGGCGTAAATGGTTCCTCTCCCCGGCGCTGCAGGCAACGGGCAAGAGGCAGACAGGTCATGAGGGGGACACCCAAATCGAGAGGATGGAGAAGGGAGGAAAACAACGTCTAGGCTATAGGCGATATTTGTATTCATATACGGGAAAAATCAGCACAGCAAAGATAATATAAAAAAGATGAAAAAAAAAAAAAAAAAAAACATAAAGAAACACCTGGTTCGGTTCACATGCTACGACCATGAAAAGGCATATATGACACTGCCGGTTTTGCAAAAAAGCCGTGTGGATTTGTCTATCAGACCGTCTGTTCCGGTCGCTTCTGTCGCACGACGCCATTCCCATGCCAAAACAACCACGACAAACTGAAGCCCTCTTATGTGCAGAGAAAAACTAAACTGTGCTGTACTACCCAAGCTCTGGAGCTGATCTGCGGTGGAAGAAGAAAAAACATGTGGAAAAGAAATGTGGTAAAAGAGTAGTAAAAAAGTGGCAAAAAAAAAAGACGAATGCAATGCTAAATCAACGCAATGATTCCAAGCAGAAAAAGTTGTCCATCGTGCAGAAAAAAAGTGCCCATCGTGCACAAAAAGTTTAGACCCGCTGGTCGGCAAAGTCGAGCACTTCGCAGTCGTCTTCAAAGAAGCCGTCTGCATCCTCGTCGCCCGCGGTCCGTCCGCCGCCCCGGCGCCGCCGCGTCGTCACCACAATCTGCTCGTTCTCGCCGTCGTGCTGCAGCACACGTTCCATGGCCGACGGCGGAAGCGCCCGGGTGTCCTCAAAGTGGATGTTGAAAGAATCCTCCTCGGACACGGGCGGATAGCCCGTGTTCACCAGCGTCGAGACGATCGGCTGACCAAAGACCCAGGCGGCGCAGCCGGTCTTTTGCGCCGGAGAAGGAGAGATGGTCGCAGCCATGGCCGGCGAAGCTGCAGCGGACGCGGCGGACGCGGCTGTCGTCTTTGCGGGTACGCTGACGGGTACGCTGGCAGGTACACTTTCGAGTATGCCTTCGGGTACGTCTCGTACGCTTTTGCGTACGCCAGCGACGGCGGGCATAGACGCGGCCTCGGAGGCCATGTTGGCCCTCCACGCTTCGGCGGCGGCAGCCGTGGTCGATCCCTTCTTTTTCTTCTTGGGTTTGGTAGGCACGGGCGGCGGTGGCGGCGGCGCCGCCGCTGCCCAGGACTCCCAGTCGTCCGTCGGAGGAGCCTCCCCTACGCCAGTCTCCGGCGGCCGAGGAGAAGGCGTGCGAGAAGCGAGTACCGGAGGTGTCGCAGGCGCTGTCGGTGTAGGCGATACCGGCGGTGCAAGGAAGGATCTTGACGCCAAGAGGACCGGCAGTGCCGGTGGTGCAGGTGGTGTCGGAGGTGCTGGCGGCGCTGGCGGTACCGGTAGGGTGGCCCCGACACTCGGCTGGGCAGGGTCGTACTCGTACAGCGAGACGCGCCGGTCAGTGTGGAAGGGCTGGTACGGGGCGCTCGATTCGATCTCGGCTTGGGGAATCGAGGACTCGACGACACCGACATTGTTGCTGCCCCCCCCCTCCTTCTTGGGCTGGGTAGTAGGCGACGGCAGCTGCGAGCGGTTGTCAAGGAGAACCATGGTGTTGCTCCCGCCGTCGGTAAAGTCGAGATACTCTTCGGGCTCGAGAAAGCGCTTCACGGCGGCGGCCATGACATCGTCCGGCAGGCTGGTCAGGCGAAAGTCCTTGTTGGGGCTCAGATGCATGATGCGCTGGCCAGACGTCTTCTTGCGGCTGCGGCTCACAAAGCTGCGCACCAGGCCGTCCCCCAGCACAAAGAGGGCGTGTGTGCGCTTGCCGGCGACCCAGGCAACGCACGAGGGGCCGGCCACGAATGATCCCGGCGGCAGCGACACACGGTTTTCACCAGTGTGCCGCAGCTGGCTGATGGCGTTGCCCGTCTTGCCCAGCGAGTGGCTGATGCCGGCAGCAATCATCTTGCCCCCGTGGCTCGCGTGGTCGACCAGGATGGCGCCCGTCGACTGCGGCACATTGGAGCTGCTGCGGCGGGGCCGTGTCAGCAGGGGACGAGCGGCATCAAAGGCCGTCGTCAGGGCGCTGGACGCATACAAAACGGCCGATGATGCGGCGCTGCCGGAGTCTGCGGTGCCGGAGTTGCCGCCGCCGCCGCCACCACCACCGCCACCACCACCACCCGCTACCCTCGCCATGGCGTCCTGTGGCCGGCCGGTGATACGCCGGCGCGGGGGAGGCCAGGTGAAGGCGCTCGAGGGCAGGTCGAGGAGGTGCACGGTGCCTCGCTCGGTGACCATGGCGAGCCGCTCGCCGTTCGGCTTGGTCCAGGACACGTCGACGATGCGGGCGACGGTCATGCGGGAGAACTGGGCAATCTGGCGCACGCGAGGCCCGGTCATGGTGCCCAGCGCCGCCGACTGCAGCGGCGAGGCCTTTGTGTGCTGGAGGTGCATCAGATCCCACACGGTCTGGACGTCGCCCTTGGTGCTGGCAGCGAACAGCCAGAGGCCGGTGGGCGAAAACGACAGGAAGCTACACCCCAGCGGCGGGCTAAAGGTGGCCAGCGGGTGGACGGCACTGAAGCTGCCGAGGGCGGCCACGTCGACGACGGAGACGAGGCCAGGCTCTTTCGAGACGACGGCCGCGCCCATGGCTCCATGGGTGGGCGGAAACTGGGCGGCGGCGTCGGCACGGCCGCCCATGTTGTAGGCGGCGTGGGAAGAAGGCGGCGAGCGAGGCTGCTGCTGCTGCTGCTGCTGCTGCTGCTGCTGCCCCCCTCCCTTCCAGTAGTTGTTGAAGGCTTGCCAGCCTTGCTGGCCGACCCACTTGGCACCGGAGATGATCTCCTGGGTGGCATCCCGCATGATCTTGTTCATGACGCTCTCGGTCTGGGGCAGGTCCACGTCGGCGGTCGTGGAGGGAAGCTGCGGCGGCGTGACAGACGAAAAGCCCGGCATGCGGCCGTGTGGTGCGACAGGCACGGCGGCCCGCAGGGCGATCTGGGATGAGGGGGTGGCCGGGCAGTAGGCCAGCCATCGGCCGCTCAGCGACAGCACAGGCTGCTTAGGGCTGTATCGCGAGGGCGGCGGCGGCAGCTGGCCGATGGTCGAGGCCGACGATGCGGCGCGGGCGCGCTCCGTCTCCGAGGCGGCATCGCCTCCGCCCGTTCCCTTGGGCGACGGCTGCAGCGTGGTCCACAGCTTGGCCACAAAGCGGAAGGGCAGACCACCGCTGCCCTCTTCGGACGGCGCGGACATCTGGCGATACACCCAACACTCGCCAGTCTGGGCCGATGCCACGGCAATGCTGCCGCCGTCGGCCAGGATGTGGAAGGCGCCAGACGGCGGGGGCGCCTGGAAGATGGGGCTCGTGATGGCAACGCTCAGGGGGATCTTGGGCGCCTCGAGCAGCGTGCACAGCCACCGGTTCTGCCTCAGCGAGTACACCTCGACCGAGGTCTGGTAGTAGTCGATGGAGACAGCGCCAGGCGCCAGGGCGAGGGAGTGCCTGCGGGCTTCGACCTGTGGCTGTCGCGGGGGACTGCTGCTGCTGCTGTCAGCTGTCATGGCGTCGGCACCGGCACCGACACTGGCACTGGCACCGGCACTGGCACCCGTGCCGCCCGCAGCATAGGACAGCGGCGCTGGCAGCACTGGGCCGTGCACGACGACAGCGACGAGAGGAAACAGGTCCTCCATGGCCGTGCCGGGAGCCATCCACGGCAGGATCTTGGCGCAGTAGACACCGCCGCGGAGGCCGGTCAGGCTGGCCAGCGGCTCCAAGCCCCGCTTCGACACAGACGACACATCCAGGCCGCCCTCGTAGCCCGCAGTGACAACCGTCTCCGAGCCCAGCAGGCTCTCGCCCGGGTAGGAGGACGGCAGGGTGTCAAACGAAAAGTGGTAGCCCCGCTGTCCGGGCATGATGCCGGCCTCGCGCGGCTGCAGATCGAGGTCGATGTCGGGGGCCCCGTAGAAGTGGGCCTGCGGCTGGTGGGGTAGCGGCGGGTTGACGGGCATGGCTGCAGCCACGGCGGCAGTGGCGCGGGACTGGGCGAGGTGCGAGTGCAGGGAGCTGCGGCGGGCGGCCGAGGCTGCAGCGTAGCCGGACAGGTCGTGCGGCGAGGGCGAGCCCTGAGCCGCGGACATGTACTTGATGGCTGCAGAGTCCATGTGCAAGCTCAGCGGCCGGCGGGCGGCCCCCATGCCGGCATAGTCGCTGCCCGCCGGCGGCGACACCGACACGCTGGTGGGATGGCTGCCCTGGCTGGCGTGGCTCAGGTGGCTGGTATGGCTTGTGTGGCTCGTGTGGCTCGTGCCGTACGGCCGCGGCGAGGACCAGCGGCTCGGCGGCGAATCGCCCATCAAGCTGATCAGGTTGCCCGGCGAGCCGGCGAGGCCGGGCGGGAGGCTGCCGGCACGGGAGGACGGCCACTCGCTCATGGCGGGGATGGCGCGGGGCGACGGTGCGTAGGATGCGGTGGTGGCGGTGGTGGCGGCGGCGGCGGCAGCGGTGGCAGACGGCACGGCTTCCAGCATCGGAGACACGGAGGGGTTGCCGTAGGACGAGGGGGTGCCTACGGGCGGCAGATTGGGCGACTGGGCAGACGAGGTGGAGGTGTCCGAGACATTGCCTGGAGCATTTCCGTTCCTGCGTGAAGACGTCAGAGGGTGACGACCAGAGAGAGAGAGGGGCAGCGGAGGCAGGGAAGCAGGGGTATGCGACGTTGAAAGTGGATGCGGCAGAGGGACCTACATGAACTTGCCGGTGGCATGTCTGGTCACCGCTGCAACCACTCCGCCGGTCTCTTTGACATCCTTCTTGCCCTTCTTTGGACCTGCGAGTGTGAGCGGCTGTCGTTGGGGAGGTGCTGTGGGAGGCCGTGGGAGACCGTGGAGGCTGCTTACCAGGCATTAAGCTGCGAGGCCCACCGCCAGCCGGACGGCGGGAGGGTTGGAAGAAAAGACCGGGGATGGGTATAGGCAGGCGCCGCGAGCAGACGGCAGAGTGCTTCTACTCCAGGCCGTAGATTGTTGTCGGTGTGTTCAGGAGGAGGGGGGGTCGGAGGGGGAGGGTTGGAGGGGGGGTATTATTGTTGGGTGATGTTGGGATCGGAGGGAGGTCGGTCGGAGGGAGAGCTCTGGGTGGGAAGGGTCGAGGTGGTGGCGGCTAGAGGACCCTCAGAGTGAGGGGAGAATGACGCAAGAGGATAGAGGATATACAGGGCCTCGTCGGCAGAGGATGCTCGCAGGACGGATTTGGCAGGCGGGACGCGTCGTGAAGTCGGTCGAGGGAGAAAGAGAGCGGGAAACGATGGACGATGAACAAGGAACAGAACGGAAAGGCAGACGAGGTGGTGCCAGCAGAGGGCGGGGAGAATCGCAAAAGGGCAGCGAGCAGAGTCACAGTTCAGAGAGCGACGACAGAGGAGCAGCAGCGACAGGTGGAGAGGGGCGGACCTGTGGTCCGGGAATGTGAGTGGACGGCTGGAAGGGGAAGATGCAGTAGCTCCAGCGAGCGCGCTGCACAAGCGGGGGGGTGCAGGGCGGCTGGGCGGCTGGTTGGAGGGGTGAAAAGGGAAGCGAAGCTTGGCAACGACCACAGAGTGTGTGTGCCAGGGCGAATGCCAGACAAGAATGAAGAAGAAATAAAAAGAAGTTCTGGAAAACGGTAACAGATATTACAGAGATGGTCGTCAGACGATGCGTTTGCAGAAACGGGTTGTAACTACTATCTCGGCCTCCTCCCTTTGTTGGTTGGGGCAGGAACGGGCGGCATAAGGGGAGAGAAGAAGGGGGGGGGGGG